>JBBPNZ010000597.1:0-16562 GCA_038091195.1 Phylloporus rhodoxanthus | reverse complement strand
GGAGATACATCTTTACAGGGATCACCTACCAAATCCTCTTCGTCATAGCTTCATACTTCTTTATTTTCAGATAGTCCCTTTGATACTGATGATCTGGACCACTCTAGTGTGCCATTTAAGTTGCCTAAAAACAAGGTCAGTCATATCTCTTGTCTCATCTATGTTGCTCAATCAGTTGGTAGACACAAAATGATTTCTTGCGAGATTGATTACCTTTCCAAGACAAGAATTTAGACATTCTGCTGGATACAGAGGCTCCACCCCCAGAACAAATGTGCTCAGTCCCTCACTGTGAGAGGGAGGGTATTTACAGATGCATAGATTGCTTCCTGCAACCAATGTATTGTATATCATGCTGCAGAGAACAACATGTCCAAAATCCACTTCATAGGGTTCAACAATGGATTGGCCGGTATTTTGATGACTTGTCGCTCCGACTTGTAATTATCATGGTCAGATGATCTGAGTCATGTAATGACTGATGCTTTATAAGCTGGGATGAAAATTCATCTGGGTCATAGAGGCTCTCAATATCCATCTGCTGAAGAAGATGCAGACCTATCTGATGAAGAAGAGGAGGCCTGGGAAAATGCTGACCTAGCAGATATGCCAGCTCATCTGAAATGGCCAGCAAGCAGAAAATATATCACAGTTATTGACACATCTGGCATACATTTCTGAAGTCTCTCCTATTGTACATTTGCCAACACTCCAGAGAAACATGTACAGCTGTTCTGATCACAGCTGTTCACTGCTAGTAGCATTCGGCCACAAACAGCATTTACATTCTGTGTCTTAGATGACTTCTTGTGAGATAACATCAAGTGTGGAACATCAGTGATGAATTATTTCACTAAGCTCCATAGGATCACTTCCAACGCTTTTCCACAAATGGTGCTGGTATGTCTGTAGATTATATAGTGACCTGAGACTCACTTGTCAGTATTTCAGGACAGGTATAGGGAGCTGATGAGAGTGGCCAGACAATGGTGGTTGTTGAAAAGTTTGAAATGGAATGGATTTGGAATGGGTGACACTTCTCCAACTCAAGGACATCTAGCGCTCTTCTGCCCAGCATGTCCACAGCCAGGTATCAATATACTGATCACTGATGAAACTAATTTCTCTTATTTGAAATATACTTGGACAATTGTGATGGATGGCAATTTCAAGGCAGAGCACATGCATACAAGAGCACCAGATGATGATGTGTGATTGATGGACAGCCTTGGCTTTATGGTGAAATGGCTGCCATACCAGGAGTTCCTATTGGTGATGAATTACCCAATAGAGGTATGTCAAAATATGTTCCCACAAATCGACTGATCATTGATACTTTTACTGATAGTGTTCCAACTGTAACAACCACCAAGCGGTAAACTGTGCGAATGCTAAGCATCACTGATTAGAAGCTATAGGCATCGGAGGTTGTGTGTGCACAAGACATGGCTGCTTTTATCCATATGCAATGGTTGATTTTCAGAAGGGCGAGCAGTAATTGCATAAACCACTGTGCTATAGGTGCCACAGCCTGTGCTTGCCATGGATGCTTCCTTTCAGGTTTGGTAGTTAATTTTCAGCTGGGAGAAAAGTGAGCTATTCTGGTCATCTCTCAAACAAATGACTGAGAGACACTGCATAGGCAGATGAACATGGATTACTCCCTGACAAGAGTATTGAAGTACAATATGGGCAATATTTCTCATGCCATACACTTCTATGATGTGAACTGTGTATACATGAAATACTTTCATAAGCAAGTGAAGATGAACCCTAGGTTGATTTTGAGTGAAGAGTTGGATATTATCCCAGGCATAGGGATATGGCATGTTTATGGTCACAGGCCAGAATGCTTTGCTTGCTATGCCCCACTTTTCATCCCTTGCTCAGGTTGGATCAACAGAGAGATTATAGAAACACTAGTCAAATCTCAATATTGTCTCACCTTCTACTTGAGGAATGTCTGCTCCTCACTGGCAAGAGCTCCTCAATTTCCAGATGAATGATTCAAATTTCATGAAGATGATTAGGATGGGTAGGTGTGATCTGAATTGTGTGGCATATATATTCAACTCCCTATACCAGCTAAATCACTGAAAAAGAAAGTCGAGGCTATGAAGAACTCTTTTGCAACAGCTGAGGCAGCATTCAATAACCTGCACCTGAATACCTCTGAGGTCCAGAGGACAAAATAGGAGAGGGAAGAAAGGAAAGCTTTAAAAGATAGAGTCCATGATGCCTTGGCCATGGATATATTCAAGCTCAAAGTTGTAAGAGGTTTGTATTCTACATATTGCATCCTACCCAAGTTGTAACTGTTACAAAGCCCCTAGTGCTCATGTCATGGAGCTAGAAATGCTGGACAGCCTTTCAGACATTGAGGGTGAGATAGCTGGCACTACCACTTGGATAGCAAAAGGCATTCACCTGGAACAGGCTCAAATGGAGTTGGGGAAGTCAATCAGTGGATTGAGCAGCCATGTAACCAAGAAACAACGCTTGGAAATTGCAAGGAAAACTGAGCAGCTCAGTAGTCATATAGCAGCCTTCCTCTAGCAATCTTTAGCATACCTCAGCCTGAAATTCAATGATGATTTACTCTTCAGGTCTAGCAAGAAAGACTCCCAGGAAGAGGATATCTCTTGGGGAATTCATATAATGGATGAGGACCTTTTGAAAAAGGTAAATAACGAATGTCCTGACCAAACTTGGCTTCTACTGCCTTCAGCTCTTGGTGAGGAGGAATGCACCTGTCTCGGCATTCAAAATATGGCCAAGCCAGAGTTAAAATTGTGAATTGAACAAGCAAATGATGCCCTCCATGAAATTCGGATGCTTGTGGCTGAAAAGGGTATTCTATACTGAATGGATGTTCAGCAAGCCTCAAGCCAGAGAATATCTACCTGTGCTTGGAGATGTGTTGCTGCAGTAGACTCCAATCTAAAATGCCATGCAGAAATCTATCAAAAATGTAGAAGATCCTTGGTCAAGCTCAGTGCCGATGAAAACATCTTGGACCAATATTAGGGCCTCAAGAATGAAGACATGAAGGCAACCACAATTGCCATTAACCATAAAGTGAGGGGACTTCAGCATGAACATCTGCCTTGGTTATGGTCCATGGATATACCCTAAGACATGGAAGCTAATCACTTCATGGAAGAATGTATGAAATAATTTCTTGCCACTACAAAGTAATCATGCTGAAATTCCGACAGTCTATCATGTGCATTGGCTGAGAGAGAAGGCTATAAGGGACCATTGGAGTGAAGAACTACATTTATTGAAGGCCAAGATTGAATGGACTGCTAATTTCTTCCAGGGCTGAGTAGAAGAATGGTGGGAAAGAGTCACAGAGAGCCAGACTAAGGGTCTCATGGGCTATGCATGCTATGCCACAAGGCAGAAGGAAGTTTATTTGAAGCTTTGGGAATAATGTGAGGAAGAGATGGGAGAGACTAAATCTTTAGTTGTCTAGGACTGAGACTAGATCATGTGTATCTATTGTGTACAGAACTTGCCATATTTGGAAACAACACATGAAATTTGATTGAGTCAGAGATTTGTGGCTTTCAAAGGTTTCATCCACCACTCTTCTCCTTTCATCCTCAGTGATGCCACACCACTGCTGTAGGAGCCCATGGCTGCCTATGGTTGAATAACCCCTATCTTTTGCATTTCAATCATCATCGAAGACATCTGCTATCATGTCTTGTCCATTTCTGGGAAGTCCCAAAGAGTCTAAAGTGTGTGTTTCTGACCAAACATATCTGGAGGACATTGAACCTTCTGGACTTCAAACTAATGTGTCACTTTGTTTTACCAATTGACTGTTTGCCTTGGTGGAGCTCATATCATGTTGCAGTTTGTTGTTGTGGATTTATGATAGCAGTGACTATAGGCGGGTGGGAGAAGAGTTAGAGTGGGCAGCATTCTCGGATGGTCAGAGTTGTTCATGTTTCACTATAGAGTCTATGGTCTATCTGAGGACTATAAAACCTTGAACCCTTGGTGGAAAAAAGGGGGATCTTTTTCGGGACTTTTCTTGCTCAATTCTGAGGGACAACTATTTCCTTCGACTTTCCATCTGATAGTGCATTACTGGAAACAGTTGTAAGCCTACCCTTCTCATTTATACATCCACCTTGAATCCCTAAGGACAAGTTCACCCTCACACCTGCACTTCTATTTTTCTATGTCATCGACCTAGAATTGCCTAGTGACACTACTACTAACCCATTTCTCTCATCTTCAACTGGAGTCCACCACAAGGGGTTCATACAGGTTATTGAGGAGACCACTTAGACCTACTCCACAATGTGAGGAAATCCAAGAACTCCTTGCCAGATTCCATCACCTAGATATTTCTGCAGACTCAATGTTCCTGACCTCAGTTACTCTGGAAAGGGCTTGTCATACACAGCTCAGTTCTCTAGATCAATCATCATCATCTTTCTCCCTTGAAGGACCTGTTTCACATTCAACACCCAGACACAATGTGTCCCCTAGTCACCACTGTTCTTTAGACCTGAACTCACTCTCGCCATTGACCCCACTCTCATCTCTTTTATCAACAGAGTCATCCTTGTCGCCTCCCTCGTCAGACTCATTCTCCTTGCCATTGTGCTCTATTCTACTTCCACCATTTCTAACTCCATGATTCTCTTTGCTAACATCCTCTTTGGTTCATTCATCATCTCGCTCATCATCCAGATCAACATCTTGTTCATCGTTTATATTATCTGCCTCACCACCACCTCTACAACCACCAATGGCTCAGCCAGTATTTCAGATGCCCCTGCATGGCACCCCTAATGCTCCAAAGTTTGACGGAAAGACCCCCTTGGAATTGCCCTATTACCTAGAAGATATCGACTTTATCAGAGATGCTGTAGGCCTTGACAATGCTAAAAAGATCAAGGCAGCCTTTTGCTATGCTGCTTTAGATGAAGTAGAGGTATGGCAGACACTTCTGGAAGTGACTGCTAACCCTGTAGATTAGGATGCTTTCGTTAAAGTAGTTAAAAAGATATATCTAGGATGCAAAGGTAAAAACTGTTACTGCTGCGCTGACACACAATATATAGTTCAGGACTACCAATGAAAGCAGATGAGGAACCAGGACAACCTGAGAGAGTATACCTGGGTCTTTCTTAAGATATCTAGTGTGCTCATTGCCAACAAAAAACTAGCTGAGATGGAACGCAATATACTCTATCTTACCGGATTTCCCTCTATGTTGTAGCAGAAGATCCAGGAGTGTCTCCTAATCGTTAAACAAGACCTTCACCCGGATGATCCCTACCCCATGGATGAAGTCACTAGCATCGTCAAATTCCTCCTTATCAGTTCTGCATTCTGCTCGATGGTACCACTTGTGTATAATCTTTCATGACCATCAATAATGTATCAGCCACCTCATGCATCTGTTCAGCATAATGTCCCTATCCCATTGCACAATCTAGCTTCAGCTATCAAAACCAAGTCTAGCTTTCCTGCTTGAGGGCCCCTACTTTGTAACTTTTGTGCTGAAGCCAGTCACTTTACCTGTACATGCACTATACATATGGAATACTTAAACTCGGGAAAGGTGGTCCATGGTAGCAACAATAGACTATATATGCCGGATGGAATGGAAATACAAAAAGTACCTGGGGGCAGGTGTCTGAAGGATGGAGTGGACCAAACCTTGGCAGCCATGTAGTTCCTGCAGGCTTAGGCCTCTGTGTCCAGCTCCTCTCCCAGTTTTGTAAGGGATGCATTACCACACATAACGGCGGGCATCCTGGCAGCTGTGTATCCGGATACTCCTGTTGTCTTAGATATTGACTCGTCTGCTTTTGCTATGGTCAAAGAAGAAGAATTGGAGACACACCTAGCACCCTATGTGTTGAACCTGGAGTTTCAGCCATATATCACTCAAGCTTGGGCAAGTTTTCAAGCAGACAAAACATCGAAGGACAAAGGCAAGCAGCTGAAGTTTGATGGAGTTCATGTGCCATAACAGAAAAGGCTAGACAGTCAAGCAGCTTCCATATTGGAGGAGTTGTTATCTCCAGAGTTACAGCAGACAGCTAAGGAGGTCATGCAACCACCCCTGTCAGCCTAACCCCAAGCATCTGGATCCTCATCATGACTAGTGACCTGCACTAACGCTCCAATGACCATATCTGGATCAGCTGTAGCAGGACCGTTCTGATTACCAGCTGTCTAGTTTGACGAGGCTACTATTATTCTGCCACACATCCCACAAGCTCCTCAAACATCTTCCTCCATTCCCATTATATAATACAAGTATTCATTCCCACTTGAAGATGAATCTGCACCTCAAAGAGTCCTTGAGCAGGTGTTGGATGTCAGTGTCCCAGTTCCAGTCAAAGATCTCCTAGCAGTGTCCCCTGAGGTCCGAAAACAGTTCCAAGACCTCATCATAATGAAGCACATTACCATGGCATTGGCGTATTCACTGCAGGTTAATGAACTTGTGGGAATTAACCCATCAGCTGTAGACAGAGACTATAGCAAACATGTTCACAGGAATGACAATGGCCTCATCATGGTGCACCACAGTCTACCATTGTGCACCATCAACACAAAGCTGGGCAGTTCAGGACATCCTATCTATGGCATGCTGGATTCAGGGTCAGAAATCATTGCAATGCCAAAATGTGTATGGGAAGAGCTCAGTTTACCTATCCACTCAGATCATAAAATGTACATGACATCTGCTAATGCAAGTGTCAATTCAACAATAGGGGTATTTGAAAATCTGGTATTGAACTTTGGAGGAGGTGAAGTCATGGTACAGGTACAGATAGTGGCACATGCTAACTTTGATCTTCTGCTTGGACGACCTTTCTATTGCCTTATGACTGCTACCACAGAGGACTTTCTGGATGGCTCACAGACCATCACTCTTTGTGACCCAAATTCTGGCAAGCAGTTCTCTATGCCAACATGAGTGTGGTCCAAAGGATGCCCTTGTTGCCATGAGAACAAGCAATGCAACAGTCACCATTTGATTGTAGAGATGGGTTTTTAGATATTGATGAGCTGTCTAATGACAGGGGAGAGTCTTCAAATATGTTCAGTCCACAATCACCTTTTTTGTCTTATCATCTGCCCACTTTATCTCTCTTTGTGTCTCATCCTTACACTTGGCTGCCCCTACTATCCATCAGCTCAATTCCACCATTGACAAACTATAGTTTTCTCTCTTCCACTCAATCACTCTTTAATACAGACAGAGTTTCTGTGATTTCCTCTGTTTACTCATATGATACCACCTCACATGTCCTGGCTTACAAACCCATTACAAAGAAGATCCATCCAGTCATTACTGCCCTGGACAAAGAATTCCACATTACTAGGACTCTTCCAAAGGATCCTATAGCTGGCTTAGCACCTCTACCCTTTCACCCTCCAGACTTTGTCCTAGGACTTTGCTTCACTCAGGAACATGCTGACTCTCTAGACCTTGACCTGGTGAACTGGCTCTGGCTGGACAAAGTGAAGCTTGTATGATGGATCATCTGTGAACACAAGAAAGCATTCACATGGGTTCCAGGTGAGCATAGACATTTAGATGAGAGGTATTTCCCCACAGTCAAAATCCCCACTGTACCACATACCCCTTGGGTCTTACACAACATTCCTATTTCCCCTTCTATGTGGACTGACACTATTCAGATTATCAAGGACCAGATTTCTTCTGGAGTCTATAAACCGTCAGCAGCTGTATATCATTCACGATGGTTGTGTTCTCAAACAAGATGGCAAATCTCTCCGCCTTGTTCACAACCTCTAGTCTCTTAACGCCATCACTATTCATGACTCCTTGATCCCCCCATTCATTGAACACTTTGCAGAATCCTTCGCTGGCTATGTAGTCTATGGGATGATGGATTTATTTGCTGGATACAATCAGCACCCCCTCCATCCAGAATCACATGATTTCACAATGTTCAATAGTCCCATGGGTCCACACCACTTGACTACCATGCCTATAGGGTACACAAATACAGTACAGATTTACCAAGCAGATTTGTCATTCATCCTGCAAGATGAGATCCTCCACTACACCTATCCGCTCTTGGATGATCTCCTGGTCAAAACAGCCACAACCTGCTATCAGAATCCAGATGATTCTTATGAAACTATACTGGAAAATTCAGAACTTCGTCATTTCATCTGGGAGCACCTCCAAGTAGTTCACCATATATTGCAGTGCTTACAGAATGTCAGGATTACTGTATCTGCCAAGAAATTTGTACTTGCTGCCTCCAACATGACCATCATTGGTCACATGTGCACATTTCAAGGTCACATTCTTCACAAGAAGAAAGTACAAAAGATCTGTGACTGGCCTGAGTGCCACAACCTTACCCAAATGCATGGATTCTTAGGTGTGTGCAGAGTTCTCCATATTTTTATCAAAGGTTTGCTTTGATTGCTCGTCCATTGGTCAACCTAACCAGAAAAGGAGTTGCTTTCAATTGGGGAGAGCCCCAGCAGCTTGCTATGTAGCATTTCAAGGATGCAATTTGTCATTCCCTAGCACTCCGTCACCTGGATTACAAATCAGGACATGAAGTCATCCTGGCTGTTGACACATCAGTGATTGCAGTCAGGTTTATCTTATCACAAGAAGGCAATGATAGGAAGTGGTATCCAAATTGTTTTGGTTCAATCAGCCTTACAGAGGTTGAGAGTCACTACTTCCAAGCCAAGCTTGAGCTCTACAGTCTATTCTGAGCCTTGCAAGCTGTTCACATTTTCATTTTTGGTATTGCTAACTTTGTAGTTGAAATGGATGTGAAATACATCAAAGGGATGATCAACAATCCAGACCTCCAACCGAATGTGATGATTAACTAGTGGATCATAGGTATCCTTCTCTTTACATTTCATCTTGTGCATATCCCCACGACCCATCATACTGGCTTGGATGGCCTGTCTCATTGTCCACCATCTGATGTAGAGAGCCAACACTCTCTACATTCGTAAAGTTCCACTCTGGTTGATAATACTCACATATCCATTGTGTTCCATGCTCATACAAGTCCATCTGTGGTGAGTTGTATCTATCTGTTCATGATCACTAATATCTGTTCTGTGTATCCATTGACAGACACAATGGACCGGTCTTGTTCCTCTTTGTTTGACTATATTTTACTTTTGTCCTTACATTTTTGTGATATTGCATCACTTTTGTGTTATAGGGCCACCATTACCAACTATTTCCTTATTGTGTTTCATTTAGATCTTAGATCTTGTCATCGTAGCCGTTCTTCTCACCCACAGGCTTCTTTAGATTAGCATGGTTACTAAAGTCCAGGAAATGCCCAGACTATAAAAATTGTACTCAAGATTGTGAATAGCATCTGGTTTTTCCTGTCTGATCACCTTATTGGATCTGTTTTTCTTTCACTTAGTAAACTTCATCATCATCTTCATCTCATGGTCTCCTCATCATGGTCTCTATTGTCATCTTTGTCATTCAACCACTGCTTTGTCTATTTCACCTAAGCTTTGTCAGTTTCTCTCAATTTGTTGTTCCTCATTATTTCTTCTGACCTATTGTACACTGGACTCATCTCATCTGTTACATCTGTACCGTCAGACATAAGCAGAACCTAATGCACTCACTGTGGTCTGTTGTAGCAAACCCTTTCCCACTTACAACTCTACCCACAGAACCTCTGGACAAGACTTCTTGCCCACTAAACCCCTTATTACACCACACCCCTTACAATCTTTACACTGATGAAGACCCACCTGAGGATGACAACTTCAAGGATTGGTTGGACAGTGCCTATTTGTATTGTATTATGTTGTTGAATGATCGAATCCCTCCTTCACAAGGTGTCACTCACCTTTCTAGATATGTGCATGAAGAATCTCTTGTCTTGGTTTTTGTTTATGCTACCCTAGAACCAACTCCTGGCAACCCAGAACTACCCCACTCCCAAAAGGCACTTGCAAAGGATGCTTGCACCAATCTTATCTATGACTTCCTCTCTTCTCTTGTTCGTCCTTCTGATTTGTCAGACCCCAAGTATACTTCCTTCATCAATGCCATCGGTCATTTCTTCTTGCTTAATGGGTATCTGTACCATTGTGAGCCACATGGATGTCACCAGTTGGTTGTTCTGAAAGAGCAATGCTGTGGACTTATCCATGAGGCTCATGATAGCCTCAGGCACAAAAGTGTTTTCTCTGTCTGTATGTATCTGCTTCTGTGATTCTGGTGGCCAATGCCAGTAGATGATGTCAAATGGTACATTAAGACATGCCACAAATGCCAGCAGCATCAAATAAAGAAGCTACACATCCCTCCTACTGTTCCCATGGTCAGAGGCCTCTTTCACAAGGTCCATATCGATACAATGGTTATGCCTCAATTGGAAGAGTATCATTTTATTGTCCAAACCTGTTGCACCCTTATAGCATATCTGGAATGGTGGATGTTATGATCAGAAAATACAACTATGCTCTCGTCCTTCATTTTGAAGATATCCTTTGTTGTTGGGGAGCCATTTCTGAGCTAGTTACTGACAATGGGTCAGCTTTTGTTCAAGCTTTAGATATGTTGGCTAGCAGGTATGATATCCATCATATCCATATCTCACTCTACAACTTGTAGGCAAATGGTGTGGTGGAACAGCATCACTATGATGTCCAGAAGGCCATTGTCAAAAGTACCCTAGGGGGGAGAGACTTGCTGGCCAGCAATAGCTCACTCTGTTTTCTGGGCGGAATGGGTAACTATTCTAAAGTCCATAGGTCTTTTTCTTATTTCATGGTGCACAGTGTTGAGCCACTCTTTCCATTTGATCTGGCCAAAACAACATTCCTGGTCCCTGCATTGGATTCTGACCTTCTATCTAGGACTGCTCTGATTGTGTGAAGAGCTTGTCAGCTTCAGAAGTACATGGAAGATATCGACACCATCCGAGAACACATTCTTCTATCATGATATGTGTCTCTATGACAATTCGAAGCACACTTCAAGAATTGCATCCACAACCACAACTTTCAACCAGGCAACCTTGTCTTAGTTTGGAATTCCCACATCAAAAAAGAACTTAACTAGAAAACAAAGCCAAGATACCAAGGACCAATGGTCGTCTTGTGGAGGAATACCAGAGGATCATACCTGCTAGTGGAGCTAGATGGTGCTGTGTTGAGGTTAAGATACCCAGCATTCAGGCTGCTCCCTTATTTCCCACATAAAAAGATCACCATAGACATCACTGACCTCATCGGACTAGACAATGAAGAACTGGACAAGTACAAGGCTGAGGATGATGTCAAGAACAAGGAAGAACATGATAATGGAGTCACCAGTCAGGATTAATCCTTCCTAGTGACTTGAAATACAAAAACCACATTCATTATGGACTACTAGATACATGTCTGTTTCACCCCGGTATTTGTCCAGTGCTCTATCTCAATCCAGTCTTATGCAATAGAATTCTCTATCTCTCATCCTCATGAACAAGCACACCTTTAGAAGCCTTTCCTTTCCTCAGCCTCATATGTCACATAAATTCATCATATAGATTTTCAGTTTCAATCGCATTACAAGAAGTTGTGCCCTTTCAAGCAATCAAAAAAAAACTGGATAAGAAAAGACAAGTCAAGTGGGACCTTGCAAGAAAGAGCTGTGTCATTTCATTTTCATGTTCATCTTTTCTTTCTACTCACTCTGTTGCAATCCCCTTCATTTGACTTAGAAGACTTACTAGGAAAAGGCATAACTCTCAGATCCTGCAATGATACAAGATGAGCTATTCAAGGATAGACTACAGTACTACTCCATCCCCAACAATGCCTTCAGTTTTGTTATATCCTCCTTCTGCAAGTCCAGATATCAGCTAGCCTTGGTAGCCTGGATGATTAGCTCTGCCAGGAACACCTGTGTTGATGCTATTCTAGCTTCAAGCCCGAGGATTGTGAGTCTTGCATCTGCAAGTATTTTTGGTGATGGACCTGCAGAAGGAAGAGGTTGAGGGGGAGCAATAGGAACCAGTGAGAGACAGTCAGGCATGGAAGCAGTGGGAGGAAGTGGTTGAGAAGGAACAGAAGGAATGGGTGGGAGACGGACAGGAACAGGAGAAGCAGTGAGGACAAGAGGAGCAACAGGAACCGGAGAGAGATGGTGAGGCTTGGGAACAGTGGTAGAAAGAGATGGAAGGGATAGGTCAGGAGATCAAGGCATCTTCTAAGGAGTTTCATTGTCATCAATATCAGAATAGTCAGGGAGGAAAAAAGGCTTATATTGAGAGGGCAGTACAATGATTGACGAAGCAGTGACAGTTTGGGCCTTGCAAGAAGGAATGACAATCTTGGTGAATGAGGGAGCTATAGCATGATCAGTATACAGGACAACATAGAACAATGTGTTACATGTACTGGGTGCCTTGGCCATTTCTTTCCCTTTTCCCTTCCCTTTTACACCCCTTCTGTGTAACTTGTCATATCAACTTTTCTGCTTGCCACACAGATCATGTGTTACACGTACTGGGTGCCTTGGCCATTTCTTTCCCTTTTCCCTTCCCTTTTACACCCCTTCTGTGTAACTTGTCATATCAACTTTTCTGCTTGCCACACAGATCACATGTTCTGCCTAGGACTCCAATGCACACACATTTTGCCTTGGTACACGCTTCACATGGAGGCACATGCTTGATCTTGTGAGTTCCAACTGCAGGAGCTTTAGTCTCAATGATTTTGATGGAGTCGTCATCATCATCTTCATCCTCATCATCCAAAGGAACTGGGGTATGCTAAGCACAAGTGTCACAGACAGGCCCTCACAGACACATTAACACATACCTTGCACTTTTGAACACTCATCCACACACCATCATACATCTTCAATGGAGGGTCAGACGTGTCAGCCAATCTGATCGTGTCACTCAGAGTGTTCAATGTTGAAGGCCCTACTGAACTCAAGGTCAGCAGCCCCATCAGCTCAAACAACCTCTTCTGTTCTGCAGCCTCAGCCCTCCACTTCTTCACAAACATCGATATGTATGAAACAATTCCCCCATTCCTTTAGCCACAACTCTTGGTCCTCTCGCAACTCCTCCTTATCATTCAAGCATACTTTGGTGACAAGGATGATTTGTTCATTAGCCATTTTCAACTCTTCAGCTGTGAGCACTGTTGGATTGTCAAAGGCAGGCAGTTCATTTAGTGTGAGCACATCTTCAATGCTGTACATGATTGGAGGTGATGATGGTAGAAGAAGAAGGAGAAAGATGAGGTGCAACACACGAAGCCTCACTTTTATATGGTATGGTCTGCATTGTTCTCAGTTCAAAGTCAGCGAGGTCATATGACCAACTGAGGACAGTCAGTATCAAAGACCCCCTCAGATGTAGGAGCCCGTGGCTGCCTATGATTGAAGAACCCCTATCTTTTGCATTTCAATCATCATTGAAGACATCCGCTATCATGTCTTATCTATTTCCAGGAAGTCCCAAAGAGTCTAAAGTGCATGTTCCTAACCAAACATATCTGGAGGACATTGAACCTTCTGGACTTCAAACTAATGTGTCACTTTGTTTTACCAATTGGCTGTTTGCCTTGATGGAGCTTGTATCATGTTGCAGTTTGTTGTGGTGGATTTATGGTAGCAGTGACTATAGGTGGGCAGGAGAAGAGTTAGAGTGGGTGGCATTCTCAGATGGTCAGGGTTGTTCATGTTTCACTATAAAGTCTATGGTCTATCTGAGGACTATAAAACCTTAAACCCTTGGTGGAAAAAAGGGGGATCTTTTTTAGGACTTTTCTTGCTCAATTCTGAGGGACGACTATTTCCTTCAACTTTCTGTCCAACAGCACATTACTGGAAACAGTTGTAAGCCTACCCTTCTCATTTATACATCCACCTTGAATCTCTGGGGACAAGTTCACCCTTGCACCCATACTTCTATTTTTCTATGTCATTGACCTAGGATTGCCTAGCAACACTACTACTAACCTGTTTCTCTCATCTTCACCACCCCAATCCCAATGACTTCCCAGTGTACCAGGAAATACTTCAACCACATTTCACTCACTCTGAGGTGCATATGGTCCTCTACTATTATGTCTGTCAGGTGGAAGTCACTGCTCTATCTCTTTGCAAGACCCCTGAGGAAAAATAACCCCACTCCTGGTTTAAAAATATCTGAGCCGACATCGTGAGTATCAAACACTTTGGCTATGATTCTTTATTCAGTGGGATATAGAACTGTTATGTGCATCTCTTGGTGATTGCAAACCAGAGAGTGCTGGGGTTCAACCTTAACCCCTAGGGGCTCGGGGCATTCTATAACAAAGGGGTTAACAGGGTATGGATTCACAAAACCCTGATGAATTCCACCAAGGAGAGCTTTATGCTCATCAAGAATATCCCGACATACATCCTGCACTGGATCCCTCTAGACAATTCAGACACCGCTGATCTGCCTAGACTATAGTGGGCCTAACATACCACTTGGTTCAGTAAAAGTCAGCCTATCATAGACAAGATCTTGGAGGGAAAAGGAGTTGTATTCAGATATCTCTAGGAAAGTCTTTCATTTGGTCAATCATTTCAGTATACTGAATTGCTTCTAGGGAAAATGGGCGCCAAGCAGCAGCCCACTCACCCATGAAGTATATGTTGATATTGACAAAAAATGACAACAGATCCTTAAGACCCTGCAACACAATTTCAAAGAAGTGGATGAGGCTAACAAAAAGGTTACAAAAGCATGGGGAGTGTATTCTATGCCAGGCTCCTATCCATCCTTGTGCTGGAGGGAATGAGGGGCATTTGTATTTGTTTGTACATTTTGAACTCAGTATACTTCCTTATTTACATAGACCCTCAATCCCTCCAGCAGTGGCTGACATAACAGGTCCACAAGGTTCATGTCCTAACATTTGGCATCATTGGCAGTGTAGTGTGTGTATGTATATTAGATTTGACAAAATAAATAAAACAATAATATAATTAGCCTTTCCTACTTTGTCTTTATGCCTAGCATTGAAGAGATCTAAGAGTGGATTCTTACAATCCTCAGGAAATGGCCATGTCTGTGGCAAGCACAGGTTGCAGAAACACTCCTATAGGGCAATAAGGATGTGGTTTGCATTGCCAGAACATCAATGGGAAAGACATTAACATTCTGGATTCCACTTCTATTCTGTCCAGATGATATACAAGTCATTGTAACCCCTTTGAATCAGCTTAGAAAGCAGCAGGTAGAAAGTTTAGAGAATACAAGAATGCAGGCCATTGCTATCAATGCAGACACTGCAAATGGGAAGAACTTTAAGGTATGTATCTGTCACAATTACAATCATGTCTTATATGACATTATCTCTTCAACGTATGGTATACTGATGCTTCACTAGGATATCGAGGAACTGAGATACTGGGCTGTTATTATCAGCCCTGAACAGATGAGGAAACCTGGAGGAAGATTTGAGACATTGTTAAGAAAGAAACAGTTCACTGACCAAATCATTGTAATAATCTTCGATGAGGTGCATTGTATAATGACATGGGGAAAGTTCAGGCCAGAGTACAAAGAATTAGGTCAGTTGTGATTCATTGTAGCTCACCATGTCCCATACTTGATCACATCCATAACATTAATACTGGAGGCTCTTCGTGACATCATGAAGGTATTGGACCTACATAGAAAGAAAGACCCTATGATCATCCGAACCCACATGGACTGACCAAACATCAGGCTCTGTGTGCAACAGATAAAGTATGTGCTCACCTCCTACAAAGATCTTGCATTTCTAGTACCCAATGATTGGATGCTAGACAAGAAGGCACCACCAAAGTTCCTCGTCTTTTTCAACGATATTCAAGATTCCATCCTTGCAGTGAAATCTCTCCAGATCTGTCTCTCACATGCATATTGTGAAAAGATCACCTGGTTTAATTCAGACATGATGACTGAATACAAAGAAATGTAGGTTACTTGCCTGCAATCGGGAGAACTGTGGGGGTTACTGTATACATGATAGAGGCATTTGGAATGGTAAGTTTCCCTATATCTACAGTGACTCCAAAAACCCTTTCAATGTTTAACCCTGATGCGGTGTGCTTCACGCACCACAAACACCCCTGGGAATTTCGCTTAGCTATAGGGAAGCCAAACAGAATACAAACTTGTGGCTATAAATCGGTCCCTTAGTCATGTGATTTGACCTAGTATTGGTAGAGATATGATTATTTTAAGTCAGCAATGTCATTGAAAGGGTTTTTTCACTTTTGAATTGAAAAGGGTATTTGATACTACTAGTACTTGGTATAACCTCCTTTGGCCTTGAGGACAGCCTCAATCCTTCTAGGCATGCTTTCAATCAACTTCTGACACTCCTCAACTGGTATCTCTTCCCAAACCATCTGAATCCTTTCCCACAATTCCAAAATCCCTTTAGGAGGATGTTCATACTCTGCCAGTCTCCTTTTGAGGTAACCCCAGAGATGTTCAATAGGATTTAGGTCAGGAGACTGTGCAGGCCATCCCATAGTATCAAATTCCTGCTCTTCTAGCCACTCC
>JBBPNZ010000596.1:0-16637 GCA_038091195.1 Phylloporus rhodoxanthus | reverse complement strand
CACCGACGCGCACCAGCGCCTCGGCCCGCTCTTCACGAAACGCGTCATGGAGCAGTTTGGCACCGAGGGGGACGCGCTCGCGCTCGCGATGCGCGGGACTATGCGCGGCTCGCGCGGATGCAGGCGGTGGATGGGTCGTGGCCGGTGGGGCAGGCGTGCTGATTGAGAATGTGGGGCTGACGACGGCGTTGGCGGTGTCTGCGATGTGGCGGTACAGAGAACTTGAGTTTTGCCTCCGTTCTTGTGAATGAATGATTCGTACGCTGTGTAGTTACCATGGAATGATCATGGCGATGGCTCCGAGACATGGACGCGATTCATTCTCTGCGCGCCACAGTCTGAGGTTGGGTCAGCCACTGAACGTGGTCAATGTTGGCCACGTTCCTAGAGTGTTGCCTTATTGCGCCGTTGATCTGCTCCCGGCGGTTCTCACGATCCTCGTTCCACAGTCCCTTACTCGCCGAACAAGCCGGCCCTTGCTAGGACAATTCGGCATCGAAACTTTGCAGCAGGGGCATTCGCTCCCGTGAGAGTAACAACGCAGTTGAAACAGATGTGAAAAATCATCAGTCATCAAAAACCAGGGACGAGGGATACCCGGCGGCCAACGCACTGATTCGATCATCAAGACGCGAAGCAAGTAGGGTTCATGACGGTATCGAGCGACGAGCAAACTGAATAGCGAGGTCACGGAAGGGACAGCCGATAACACAAGGCTCTTCATCGAATAGATCGTCGCGACATATTGGTGTTTTTGTTACCCCGGAAGAGATGGTGCCAGAACTCTATAGATACGCATGATGGCGCCCACTGGAGGGGTGACATGATGACCCGTCGACGGACACGGAATGCTCCGTAGATCTGCGAAGGAGAAATAACGTTACCACTGCCCTTTGATATATGTTATTCTTCAGTTTCACATTGGTGCGCCCCAAGTGTTTCATACTACAGGCTAGCTTCCGGGACTCGGGACCGAAATGATCTCCCAGTGTACCTGGTACGGAATCAGTTCCCATTGCCATATATGAAGTAACTTCTCTCCTCAAAAGATATGGCCGCAGCTGATGTTCAATATCCCCTATCGTCTGCGTCAACGTGCTTATTTTCCCCCACGCCAACGGCCGCGGCCGTGAGCACAAGGAGATCTTGACTGGGCCCTCGGTGAGAGCGGACCAAGGCGCTGCTGGCGCGCGTAGGTGGACACGGAGAGCAGGCGGGACAGGAAGTAGAGAAAAGTGTCCAGACCACAGGTGGCGTAGTAATAAGTATGCCCGGTTTTTCAAGACGCCGTCGTCGACGTGTGCGATGCGCGGGATACGCGGGGCTCGCGCGGATGCAGGTGGCGGATCATGACCGGTGGGGTGGGTGTACAAGTATACCAGCGCGGGCGGCGGTACAGGGAGCCCGAGCTTTGCTTCCGTTCTTTTGATTACTGTAAATTGTTTTTTTTTCGACCCATTAAATCTTGTGAACTATGTGCTCACGCAGACGATTTGAGAGAGTAGAGGGCCATACCGATGAGCGATCGCACGCCAACAGCGCCCACACTCGGCAATATCAGAACATCATAATATTCCTGAGAGGAATGGGGAACAAAAGATGGTGAAACTAATGCGAAAGGTATCACGTATGTGTTCATTCAGTTGGACCATGTATGATGCAGGCTCACTCGACAGGTGAGGAAAGGTCACGCAAAACCCCTGCCTCGTACCATTTCTTGATGCTCTTGTCGGCCCATGCTTCCAGTGGATTCCATCCTCTGTACGGCCCGGACATCCGCAACGCGCCTGGACCTCCGTCGCCGCCACCGTCTCCTTGGCCCCGCCCATTTCCATCATAAAAGTAGGTCTCGTACCCAAGTTCATCTTCACCACCATCACCATCACTATTCCCATGTCCAAACACATATCCTTCACCACTCTCCAGTTCATCTGCGAAATTTGACAGCCACCTTGCCCAACCCTCGGGAGCGTCGCCACACCAGAGGACCACTTTAGTGTCAAAGTCTCTGCCAAAGACAATTACCTGCCCAATGCTGCCGCCGTCTCCAGGGTTGAGGTCCACGCCGATGTAATTGCCAACCTTGTCAACGACGAGGGGTATCCAGCCCCTTTGCGAGTATTCTTTACGTATCCAACCATCTGGTATAGACTGCATGAGGTCACGAAGACGGGAGTTAGCACCGGTCATTGGATCATTGTCAACCTCTCTCCAAAACCGCCACTCCTCTAGCACGTCTTCAAGAGGCAGGAGCGACAAGCCAAAGAAGAGACCCTGGGGGCATCCTGCAGCGGACTCGGCCTCCTGACCGTCGACGACCAAATAAGATTCTCGGACGGGTTGGGGGAGTGCGAAACCGAACTGCATCTCTATTCGCGCCAAGTCTTGAGGAGGAATTCCGTAATTGAGTGTGTCCCCTAGTTCTGGGTATTCGCGCGCGAGCCACGCTTTGATGCGATTCCATGTGATGGTTAGAGGTGGATATGGCGGTGGTGGTGTCATTGCGTCGGTGTATGGTATATTATGCAGAGGAAGCAGAGAATTTGGTCGCGACCGCGAGCTAGTGGTGCGTTCAGACACGAAAGACAGGTGAGAGATGGGTGGTTGCTCACGAGGTTGGGGCATAAGCGAATGAACTTGTAGGAGACAGCGGAGGGTATGTACAAGTTGGACTGAGGGGTTCCGGGGCTTGCAGGGTATCTGAGCTGAGAGGATCGGGGTGCGTAGCCAATGCAGGAGAGGTGGTCGGGAGGGAGAAGGCTGCCTGGGTGCCAGACATTGCCTGGTCTCTTCGCAGAGACTGCTTGATCCCACTGGCAAACAAATTGACTAGCCAGCTCATCCTCCAGACGTCGTTGGGTGTGTTGACGAGCTGAATTACTAAAAGTGGTCAAAACGGTTGCCGCCTGAATGTGGGGCCGGCACGCACGGCACGGCAAGTCGGAGCCTGAACACTGTCACAGTCCTCCTTTAGGAAGTAACCCCTGGTCTCGCATCCGATGTCCTGCAACCAGGCAAGGAAGTTGAAAGTAGCCATAATCTAATTAGGTTGTGTGACTAAGTGAACAATTAGACTAATAGTGTCAGTCTCAAAGGCTCTCATGCAAAAACATTGGCAATAGGTCAGGCAGTTCCAATGGCCAAGCCTCACTGCCCATGTTCTCCAGTCACTTGCAGCAGCCTCACCCAGCCTCAATGCAGATTTCAAGAAATAATCATGTAGTTACAATACAGATGCATAAAATCAATTCAATTTCTCATCACAAGAAAAAATCCAGAGTAAAAACCCCATTGTACTATATGCCAATTGGATGATGTGACAAAAATAAAGTAGGAGAGAGCATGAGTACTAGATTGGGATTTATGATGCAGAGACTGGGATAATGTAGTGCAAGGTTTAAAAAATGTGCTAACATGCAGGACATGATTGAGGGTTCAGGAATATCTTAACAGTCATTGACGAAAGAAGGAGCCATAAAACGATGATCAATCCAGAGACATCAAAAGGATATGCAAGTAAAACGGACGACAGAAAGTACTGACCGTCCGTGGAAGAGGCTCAGCCTTCATCCACAAGAGTGTCCCCTTTAATAGTCTCTCCATTAGCGTAACCAACAAGACCAGCATTCGCGGGAATGACATATCGTGACGTTGCGGCGTTAAATTGAGATTGGCTCAGCAGGGCGCTGCGTGGGAGGTTTGCTAAACCAGGGGTAACCAACTTGAGAACCTTTGGTTGATGTGTATTCCAACGTGAGAAGCTAGCGCCGAGTTTGTCATCGAATCCGCGGAAATGAACAGTCCCGTTCATTGAGTGCACCGGCGCCGAGATCGTGGGCGAGTATGGGAGAGGGCTGCTTGGAGAGAAAGAAGATACATGTAAAAGCATAACGAATTCCTGTGTCGAATTAGTGAGAGCTACCATCTTGGAACGGAGATCTGGAAAGACTGCATGGGAGGATCCATACGTCTTGATGAAGTTTGACAACTTTACAACAATCTACAGCAAAAAGGAAATGTCAGCCGGAGCGGTGTAAGGAAGAGGCATCTGGACAGGGCAGGCGAGTCGACCCACCTTGACGAACAAGTGTGCATTGTCCCGTAGCGCTCTCGTGTCAGCAGTCGGGTCCCCGGCACGCACGGCAACGATATTCACTCGCAGACGTTCCGTGACAATCTTGGCCTTGTCGATCGAATCACGGAAATCGCTACTCAACCCTGGTGTTTCTGACATGGACTCTACCATCTCTTGCATAAGTTCCCATATCGCTGGCGCTGAGTCCACCGCAGTCTCCATCGAGTTCAAAGCGTCGTTGTCAACGAGCGTTCTCGACAGTGGAATTTCAAGCATCGGTTTTCGCACAGGAAACTGAGGTAGTGAAGATGAACATGGAGTCATCAACGAAGCTTGTGATGCTTGTCGTGAGTGGTATTCGTTTCGAGTTGTTCGTGAGGGACGGGATTGCGGTGCCGACACTGGAAGCAGGATACCATGGGTCGCTCCTCCTACCGTCGAGGCGCCAAGACTAGAAGTGGACGCAGAAAGGGGCGCAGCTGGACCTTTTTGCCCAGTGCGCCGAGTTGATGGCGATATACTAGTCAAGAGGGTTGGCGGCAGGGGTGGGTCGATGGACGGCAATGACTTTCCAATCTCCACGTCCTTTGAGCTAAACGACCCGGCATGCCGCCGATTAGTACGAACTCTTCCTAGGATAGTAGGCGTGGGACGCGATCTCGCAATTGGAACATTGTGCTGGAACCCAAAGACATTGACTGTAGGTGATGAGGTATCGATATTCAAGGCAGGGGGTGCCAAGGCATGACTTTTCGTCTTGCAAGGAGTTCGGCGAGGATCTGACAAATAAGGCTTAATGGCTTCAACGTGAGGGATCATACTTCTCCAAGCATGCGATATCTCTGCAGCTGCTCCATAAAAGATGAGCACAAGTGAGCGCATATATCGGTCGTCATCTCTTGATGCTAGAATCTTGAGTTGGAGAGAAAGCATTGCAATTGCCTTTCCAAACACGGCAGCCGAGTCCCTACTACTCTCTATCAAAGCCCTGCACAGCAGTGGGGGAGGTGTCGCCGTCTTTGCAACAGAATCAAATCGTTCCAGAGCACCGTTGAGCTGCGTCATGTAAGTGTATGCCGGGTCAGTGACTTTACGAAGAACCGAGGAGAGCTTCTGGTCAATCGTATAGGTGATGTAGTGAGAAAGCGCCTGGTACACTTGAGAAACGGAGAAGTAGAGGGAGCGTGCGCATTCAACCAGGGAGCGCAGGGGAGGAGGTAGGTTACCAGCGATCGCATTGGCAGGTAAAGCGGAGAGACGCTTGAAATAGGCATGGCGTTCAATGTCGGGAACAGGATGCTGGCGCTCCGCGGACGTAGGTGATGCTGAGGACGGAGGTGTTGTCATGCATTGTTTCTGGATTTTCTGCAGTTGTGGACATCCCTCAGAGGACGAAGACGACGAGTCTTGCCGACTCGCTAGATTGGAGGGCATGATGAGCTCGTCACGTGGTATTCCGTTTGTATGTGAAGGCGGTGCGGAAAGAATATTCGATGGTGCAGAGTCAAGTGACTGTGCACTGTGTCCCTGGTCGCCAGGCCGAGATGATGTGTGAAGGTCTGGGATACTTTTCCTACCAAACAACGCAGGCCGACGATCGCGACTTCTACGTGCGAAAGAACCATTTCTTTGATGCTGCGTGACACGAGGCACGGCAGTGTGATCGTCATCAACAGATGATACGGACTCTTCAGGGGTTGGCAAATAGCTTTCGGGGGAGGCGGAACGCAGGGGGGGGTCGTATGGTGGTAACGAACCCAACCGAAGAGGCGGTGGTCGTTCGAAGCGGGAAGCAATGGTCGATTTGGAGGGTGGTGGCATAGGAGGTAGAGGGTCGACGGAGAATGGCCGAGCATGCGGCGTGGGTCCGCCGGAAGAGTCTTCCTCTCCTAGTGCTGTCCAAGACTGTATAGTCTCGTCTCTGAAAGAGGACCTAAGGATCAACACCAAGTGTGACTAAATCATGCTTACATTGAGTGGTTAAGAGCAGCACGTTCGCTCATGAATGACTCCATGCTAGGCTTGAGTTTGACATCTTGGCTGTTTTCGCGTATCCACTTTTGCAAACCGAGGATCCAGTCCTTGCCGGGATGTGGATTGTCAGTTTCGATGGATGCTTTCGACGGCCATTCAATGGGGTTGTGGTCTACAGTGAATACATCTAGAGAGGCAAAATCAGCGAGATACCCTGGCAAGCGGGTGATCCGGTTGCGTGAGAGGCACAAAACCTGGAAATAGACTTGAATGGCGAAAAATGGCTAGTGCAAGGTACGCACGCGAAGCTTTGAGAGTGAACCTGGCTGGGCTGGGAGTCGTTTAATTTTGTTCCTGCTGATATCCAGGATCTCTAGGGAGGGTATTACGGTCAACTGTAGCGCGTGAGGGCGATGAAAGTAACAGGGAGACGGTGGAACTGACGACGTCCGGGAAGACAGAAAAGCTATTGTTCTTGAGGTTGAGATAACGTAAACGTGACAGGAGTGCAAACGCTGTTGGGAGAGTTGCGAGAAGGTTGTAGCCGAGGGCGATTCTGATGCTGGGTTCAGCTGGCGCGATGCGCGGAGGCAGGAAAAGACAAACCTGGTGATTTGAACGACGTCTGTGGAGGATTCGGACCTACCCGCGGTCGCCAGACGCTCTGCGCCGTCCTCACCGACATCGGTGAGTCTTTTGTGGGTGAAATCGAGTGTCGCGCCATTATCGGGAGAGCTGGCGAGCGCCTCGGCGAGGTGGTGGTCGGTGAGCGACGCGGGGGGCGACGGCGATCTCTGTCTTGTGGTCGGGAACGGCGACGCGCGCGGGACGACACGGTCAGCGTCCGGTGCGGACATGAGAGGCGAGAGAAAGATATGTCTTGGCGGTTCGACTCGGTTGCGACCGGTGCTTGAAAAAGATACGGTAACACATGGACTACTAATACTAATACTACCTAGATCTGATCCAAGCACCACCAGGAAACCCCCTGGATTTCATTTAAAACCACATTGACACGGAGAAGCTCACGTCCTCGCTCCGCATGGCGTGCCACCACCCAGGGGGGAAAAACAACATATCGCCAGGACAGAGGGTCACTGAGGAGGCCTGGCTGGGTACTGTGTCCCAAAACAAGGGAAAGGACTCTGTTTCGTGAAACACACTGACTTGAGACGTATTACTCATAAGCGGGCTCGCCTTGTTGGCTGCTGGATGTGTTTTGTTAGCACTGGTTGGGGACTGATACGGATACATGGCTGCGGCTACATTCGGCGGTGCAATCCAGACTGTCTTGCGGCCCACTACCTGCACTAGGAGCGAGTTAAGTTCCGCGGGACAAATTAATGGTAAGCGAGATCACCATAGCAGTTGAAGAACGGGTCCTGCGCAACTTTTACTAGATGGAAGAGAGAAAGAGGTATCAACTTGCCGTATGTGCGGGTGATATAGTGCCTTTGGGGCCGAGCCATGCATTAAGAATTACGTCTTGCGGGGGATGGTAGGCTGGAGCGTCGAGGGCGGCGTAGACGATGTCGGGGATGATGATGTCGTCGCGCAGCTTGGGAAACTGTGCAAAGAGACTGTGCTGGGCGAGGTAGAGGTGCTGGTCCGGTGATGAGAGCGAGGCAAGAAAATTGTCCCAGGCGATCAGCGTCTGGGACCACTCATCGGACCTGTAGTCATTCCCGACTTCTATGGGGACTATGCGGCCAGGGCCTGCGACGGAAAATAGGTATGAAAGAGACGCCCATTGATGCATCGCTGGCCAGTCCCGCGCAAACTCACGCAACACAAACGGCGCGCGGCTCCAGTCCTTTTGAGCTGAGACGACTGATGGAAGTGCAGACATGACGCGCACAGCGTTTGCGCACGTGTACAGCGGCGGAACAGGATCAGACTGCGCGATGAGCACTGCCGTGGGTGGCTGTGAGGGCAGGGCAGACTGCAGTCGGTGGATGATGTCGTGGACGATATAGTCGCGTCGCGTGTCGTCGGTGGCCGCGCCGGCGATGATGATTGCGCGGTCGAGGATTGCGATGCACTCTCTGATAGCGTCCTCGTCGGCATCGGCAAACGTGCGGGCGAGCACCTTGAGGATGGCCGCGTCGATGTACAGCATGTGCCAGCGATGGTCTTCGTCGGTGGGCATGCGGTGGTGTGCATCAGTGATGAGCTGGTCGATGTGCGCGGTGGAGTCGGGCTCGGCGAGCAGCTGGCGGGCGGCGGTGCGGAGGGCGTCGGGGGCGGCGGGGTCGTCGAGGACGAGCGACACGTAGGCGTGGAGCATGGCGTGATGTGACGTTGTGTGACGCGATTAGTCACGGGGGGGCGAAGATAAAAAGGACAACGGAAGGAACGACCGTGAGAAAGTTCCCCAGACGATCATTTTCCTCCCAAAGTAATCTCATTCCGGCCCGCCACCTCGGCGCAGCCTGTATTCCTTTTATAGACATGACATCCCGGTGGGTCCCCTCGTCCCCTCTGCACGGCCCGGTCTCATCCAGCTCAGCTTGGACCGCCTCCTCCTCCTCCTCGACACCGGATCGTCGGCGTCCGTCAGAAACACCGCAGCTAAACAGCTCGCACAACTCGCAGCGCGGTCGCTCATCGCCGACGTGCCCGTCGAGGATGACTTCAAGTCGACCCGCCAACATTCCATACGCGACACCGCAGCCTGGTCAGAGCTGCTCGCTGTCGTCGCCCGCGTAGGCACCTTTTGTATCGTCTCTCCCGTTCTCATATCCCCCAGATTCTGCCATTTCTCCACTCGAAAAGTCACGAAGCCAGATCTGCCGCATCAAATGCACTCTCACAAATTTTCACCCTCGTTCCAGTATGGCACCCCCAGTCAGACGACGTCAAGCCCCCCGTCGACCTGACACCACCCGAATTCCCCCCCTTCTCCGTCAAGGAGCTCATGCACAAGGGCGTTCTCCTTTTGGCCTCTTCCGGAAAAGAGTTTACAAAGCCCACAGGCATACTCGCCAACTCTGCAGAGGTGAAGCGTGCCCGCAAGGAAGCCATGGGTCGACTCGGTCTCGATTTCCTCGACACAGTCGGCGGTGCAGATGACATGGACATCGACAAGGAGCTTGCAATCGAGCCAGAAGCCGACACCACCAGCGAGGCGGACCTACAACTAAAGAGAGAGGACCCCCCACCCTCCGTCTCCCCCATGGAAGTTGATTTCAAGCTCAGGAAGGAACATTCCCCACCAGCTCGGTCAAACTCCAGCACCCCTGCCGTACCCTCACCAGTTACCCCTGCAACGCCAGCCGCAGAACCCGACGACCTCAGCGGCCTCTCTGCTCGCGAGCGCAATCGACTCAAACGTAAACGTAAACTAGGGAGTTCGGCCTTTGTCACTGCTCCGCCCCCACCCACTCCTGGTAGCAGTGCGCGCTACAACACAACCGCCGCTGGGCCATCTAAGAAGTAAGACTTCATATTTCACCACTCTTCTCTATTGATTGTTCTGTAGAGCACGCCTTCTCTCTGCCGAGGCACAAGAACCATCAAAGTCGCGCCTAGAAAGTCCAGACCCTTCTGGTAAAGCATCTCCTGCAGAAAAGCTCGTCATCGATCCTTCAAAAGGAGGCGCCGTTTCCCCCAAGTCTCCTCAACAGTCCAATGCCCTTGAAGTGCCCCAAGGATCGTGGGTTTGGGGTGGAATCGTTGGTCTTCTCGAAGTCGACCTCTTCTCCCCTACATGGGAAACACGTCACGGAGCAGCCATGGCTTTACGAGAACTACTCAAAACACAGGGTGCATCCGGTGGCATGAAGGGTGAATCGCTCTACAACGTGTGTCTACCCTCTACTGATCACCTTTTATAGATGGTGTTTCGTTGGAAGAGAATGCGCGTGCACACGAAGAGTGGTGCAACCACTTGGCCGCGAAGCTTCTGTGTGTCTTTGTTCTCGATCGCTTCGGAGACTTTATTTCCGATCAGGTGTGACATCAAGCTTTCTTACTCAACTCCGTTCTTAAAGCGATCTAGGTCGTGGCACCCGTCCGTGAAACGGTCTCTCAGACGCTCGCTTCTCTTCTATTACACATGCCGCTTCGGTCCGTTGGCCATGTCCACTCTATTCTTCTGCAAATGATAAGACAAGATTTCTCCCTCCCATCAAAGGCCAAAGTAGGCAATAATGATGATCGAAATCATGTCTGGGAGGTGCGCCATGCCGGTCTCCTAGGGATCAAGTATGAAGTCGCGGTCAGGAGCGACTTATTTGACGCGCCAAAAGATGAAGAATCGGGCGATGCGGGTAGAGCGATCTTGATGGGCGTCGTGGATGCTGCTGTCCTAGGGTATTAACTTTCTCTAAATGCATCTCAGGTTACTCAATGTCTTCAGGCTCAGCGACCGCGATGATGACGTCCGCGCAGTGGCTGCCACTTGTTTGTTGCCTGTAACGAGTCGCATAGTTGAGCGGTTACCCGATTCGCTCGACAGAGTATTGGCTGTTCTGTGGACTTGTTTGCGAGACATGAAAGATGATCTGAGTTCTAGCGTCGGTGCTGTCATGGATTTGCTCGGTGAGTGCTATTCATATACCATCTCCCTGAATCCATCTAATTGTCCATAGGCAAATTGGTTATGTACGGCCAAGTTATCGACATTCTCGGTGATCCAAATTTATCGTAGGTGTTTAGAGTCCTTTCCATGCCCTGGCTAACGTAGCAATGCTGCAATTAGCCTTCCCCTCACGGACCTTGCACCAACATTATTTCCGTTTTTTCGCCATACCATCCCGAATGTCCGTCTGGCTGTTGTTAAGACCTTGTCGTCTTTTATGACAGTGTCATCACTTCCTCATGACTGGATAGCAGCTCCATTCTTGCGCCTTCTTTTCCAGAATCTTATTGTTGAGGAACGTCCAGACATACGATCTGTATCGCTTACTAGTTGGAGAACGGCACTTGAAGTTGTCTCGAGCACGCCAGGTTTGATCAAGAAGATAGTGAAGCAACAAACAGTCCTTGAGTGGTACGCGGTCCTGATGACACCGCTTGGTGTTCCCATCGACACGGCGACTTTTCACCATCCAACGTTTGCGGAGGATGGGTCCGATGGAGCCCCCGAGAGACACAACGTCGACAAGAACATGCTCGTTCAAGACCTGTCACTAATCTCATCGGAAGTTATAATACAAGCTCGGATTGCTGCGGCAACCGCACTTGCCTACCTGATTATATACTGGCCACCGAAGGTATGCCATCATGTGCTTGATTGGCAATTGGCCCCAGATTTAAACTAAACTCTCCAGTCCGTTGAAGAGCTCTTTCAACCTATTCTCGTCCACTACATGGACTCAACGAGCATGCTTCAAAAGTTCCTAGCTGCTGCAGTCGCCGAAGAATGGGCATACGCATACGAAATGTCGTTGCCACCCGGCCCAATCCTTGACAACTTCCCTCTCGCTAGCGAACTCAGTACAAGAGCGCTTGCTTTCCTGCAAGGATCCCTTCCCATTGCATATCATGAAATGGCATTTGCCCTCCACCGCATACACGCCGAGTGCTATTCTCTTCTACATTGTTTCTCGAGTGACTGCAAGATCCCCATCTCGCTCATCCCTCACCTCGGGAACGAGATCGACATCACCGGCGCAAAGCCCGAATGCTTTACCATCGATACTGCACACGAGGCTGTAGGCGCCATGTACACAAAGCTCAAGGAGAGCCTCGGCAGGACGAAGAAGCGCGAGTTGGGTGTCATCGCCGAAAAGAGACGCAAAGTTGTGGAGAGTATTGAGGACTATTCTGAAGTCAAGGCTCAACATGATGCTCGTGTTTCGGCCGCATTTGCAGCAGCGTTTGTGGCGTTTAGGAGTACACCAGACAAGGTGAGCCCCGTGGTGAAGGGGATCATGAATGGCATCAAGGTAAGTCGAGGATTGCTGCCGTTGAACGATTACTTAAAAATGCACAGAATGAGGAGAACCTGGACCTTCAGAAACGTTCCGCGGTTGCTGTTGCCAATTTCATCGACTTTTGCGTGCGACACAGTATCAGCCAACCTCCAGACAAGATTGTGAAGAACCTCTGCACGTTCCTCTGCCAGGACGTGGATCAGACGCCAACATTTGCGTACTCGCGGACGATCCATAAAGGCATTCTCACGTTCCAGACATGGTCCAAGATTGCGGCGAATAAAGGAGGCAAGGAGACACAAGACAAGGGAGAGAATGCAAAGCTTGAAGACGAGGCCACAAAGACGAAGCTCTCTAGGAGGGGAGCAGGTCTTGCGTTTGATCGACTCTCAGCGAAATTTGGATCGCGTCTCCTTGAAGCCATCCCCAAGATGTGGCAGTCCATGGCTGGTGGTCTGTTGAGTGCATGCAGCACAGGTATGACCGACTTGTCGCCGACGGCTGTCTGTTCTTATCAGTGTGCTTTTAGAGTCGCCTCAAGAAGCAGATGCTTCCATGGAAAAGCAACACGGGCAAGATGTCATTGATTCCTTGAGTGTTCTCGAGGCCGTTTCGCCTACACTGGACCCCGCATTGTGGCCCAAGCTTGGCGAGCTGTTCCCATCTATTGCCATTGCGCTTCGGAGCAAGTTTGCGATTATTCGGCAGACGGCTTCACGGTGCCTTGCTACCGTTTGTGAGATCATGACTGCAGAAGCGATGCGATTTGTGATAGAGCACCTCGTTCCGTTGATCGGGGATGCAGTCGTGCTCTCGAATAGACAAGGAGCCACCGAAGCCATTTATCGTGCGTCGCCACTTTCTTGGATGGGTCCTGCGCTTACTGCGTCGTGTTAGATATCGTACACAAGCTTGATATCAAGGCCCTTCCATATGTTATATTCCTTATTGTTCCGGTTCTTGGGCGGATGAGCGATGCAGATGACGACATCCGGTCGACAGCAACAAATACGTTTGCATCGCTGGTCAAGATGGTTCCGCTAGAGGTAAGCATTCTTCGTGGAAAAGGCGTCCATTTTTAAACGGTGCATAAAGGCTGGTTTACCCGACCCGCCCGGTTTCCCAGAAGAATTGCTGAAGCGCCGACAAGAGGAGAGGCAATTCTTGTCGCAACTGCTTGATGGGAGCAAGGTTGAATCCTATGTGATGCCTGTCAAGATCAATGCAGAGTTACGCAAGTATCAACAAGAGGGTGTCAACTGGCTTGCCTTCCTCGCCAAGTATCAACTGCATGGTATTCTTTGTGATGGTGAGCTCTTCTCCCCCTTATTGTAATTCGACTTCATGACCTATACCATTTGTAGATATGGGTCTTGGAAAGACGCTTCAGTCAATATGTATATTAGCAAGCAAACAAGCAGAACGTGCCAAGAAATACGAAGAGACAAAGTCTCCAGACGCAGTTCACTTACCGTCACTTATCATCTGCCCGCCGACGCTCACTGGACACTGGTACTACGAGATCCTAAAGTATTCGGAGAACCTACGGCCTATCCTTTACACTGGAAGTTCGAAAGAGAGATCAAAGCTTCTCTCCAAGCTGGCCAAAATGGACGTTGTGATTACCTCGTACGAAGTCGTTCGCAATGACATTGGAAGTTTGGAAGACATCAACTGGTTATATTGCATTCTTGACGAAGGACATGTTATCAAGAATGCCAAGACGAAATTAACCAAGGCGGTCAAAGTGATCCAAGCGCAACATCGGTTGATCCTGTCTGGAACGCCGATCCAGAACAATGTACTTGAACTCTGGAGCTTGTTTGATTTCTTGATGCCTGGGTTCCTCGGCACGGAGACGTCGTTCAATGAACGGTTTAGCAAACCTATTCTTTCAGGTCGAGACGGGAAAGCCAAGACAGGTGAAGCTGGCAAGTCTATTTCTATTGTACTCTTTCATGCCACTGAGGTTGGATTTTCTCGCAGCCGCTTTGGCGCTGGAAGCGTTGCATAAACAAGTTTTGCCCTTCCTGCTTCGTCGATTGAAGGAAGATGTGTTGCATGATCTACCGCCCAAGATCATTCAAGACTACTACTGTGAACTTTCTGACGTACAAAAGATCCTCTACGATGACTTTTCCAAGTCGGAAGCGAAAGCAGAGGCTGAAGGTACCATTCAATCGGCAGCTTCAGGGAAATCCGAGAAAGACGGTGGTCAACACCACGTTTTCCAATCGTTGCAATACCTCCGCAAACTTTGTAATCACCCCTCACTCGTTCTCAAGACGAACCGCGACGCGGTTGTGATGGCTCTAGGCAAGGCTGGCAGTAATCTTGATAACCTGAGCGATATCCAGCATGCCCCGAAGCTGCAGGCGCTACGGTAAGTCGACTTGATGCTGTTATGCATTGCTCATCAACATTTTCAGTCAACTTTTGAGCGACTGTGGCATAGGAGGTTCTGCAGTGAGCGCCGACGGAGGGAAAGTCGAGCCAAGTGAAGGACTTGCAGACTCACCGAGCGGGGTATTCTCCCAGCATCGTGCTCTCATTTTTTGTCAGATGAAGCAAATGGTGGACATCATTGAGAACGACTTGTTCAAGCAGTACATGCCTTGTGTCACATATATGCGACTCGATGGTGGGACGGACCCGAATAAGCGCCATGCGATCGTTCAGACATTCAACTCGGATCCAAGTATCGACTGTCTTCTTTTGACGACACACGTCGGAGGGCTGGGGCTTACCTTGACTGGTGCCGACACGGTCATTTTCGTTGAGCATGATTGGAATCCAATGAAGGATCTGCAAGCCATGGATCGAGCTCACCGTATCGGACAGAAGAAGGTTGTCAATGTTTATCGATTGATTACAAAAGGGACCCTGGAGGAGAAAATCATGGGGTATGTGCAAGACTTGTGGAGGTTGCACTCGTTGCTCATCTATTGCAGGTTGCAACGATTCAAGCTCAACATTGCTCATTCGGTTGTCACCCAACAAAACGCTGGTCTCTCTACCATGGATACCGACCTCGTTTTGGATCTCTTTAAGCGGACATCAGGGGAGGAGGATGCCGCAGCAACAGCAAAGAAGAAGGCAAAGGATACGAAAGATATGGCTGGGCCTATCAATCAGAAGAATCTATTGCAAGGTCTCGAAGAACTCCCACCTGAGGACGAATATGAAGGCTTGGATCTCTCGCGTTTCATGGGTTCTTTGGGGATGCAGTAAAGACCGACAGCATCAGCATCAGTCATTTCATACGGACAATTTTTGGTTTGTTGTTTCCAGCGATCTGGTATGACTACATGTGTTGCATCTATAGTGAACTGTAACGATACTTCCAAATAATGTATAACCTAGACCTAGGCTAGAAGTTTCTTGTAGTATTTTGTCTTACCATTAGTAACACCATGGCGGCGACCTCTGGCATCCAAGTATCCGAACAACTCACCCAAGCCTTTTCTGCTGCCGTCGAGACCAAGAACGTCCGGTTCATCAAAGTCGACATTCACAACGGTGCGAGGATCCGTCCATCACCCGAGTGCGCACCTCACCTGGTCGCACTCGTCAGAATCTCTCGTTCCAGTCTCATCCGTCGACGCTTCTGGCTCTTTGGACGATGATCTCGCCCTCCTTCAAGACCATCTAGAAGAAGACATCCCATGCTACATTCTCGCACGATTGGACGATCCACCATCCGAGTGGCTGGCGATCAGCTACGTGCCCGACACCGCCAAGGTCCGACAAAAGGTGCGTCTCTCGGCCGCGTCTCGTTGCAAATACAGTGACCACTGCAGATGCTCTACGCCTCGACGCGCAACGCGCTCACGAAATCGCTGGGGTCGGTGCTCAGGGACAGCCTGTTCGCGACGTCCAAGGCGGACGTGACGCCGGGCGCCTACGCGGCGCATAAACGGCACCAGGCTGCGCCCAAACCGCTGAGCGCGCGCGAGCAGGAGATGGCGGACGTCAAGGCAGCCGAGCGGGAGGCGGGTGCGGGCTACGAAGGCAGCCGCGCGAGACAGAATCACCTTGGGAGCCGGGAGATCGGGTATGCGTGGGCTGCGGAGGCGAGGGAGGCTGTGGAGGCGCTGCGTGCGGGAGAGGGCAGCTGTCTGGTGATTCTGGTGCGCTTTCGTTTGGTGGCGTGGCTTGTTGGACGCTGATCTGTGTGTTAGCGTATAAATGAGCTGGAGCAGATCGTGCTGGGTGAGAGCATGCCGATCGGGGATGTGGGTGCGCTGGCCGCGAATGTTCCTCCCTCGGAGCCTTGTATGTGTTGGCTGCTCGTTCCACGCGACGGAGGCTGATTGGTTCTGTAGCTTATTGTCTGTTTGCTTGGCAGGACGCCTCGCCGAACGGACGCGACATTGGTTGGCGATTCCTTTGATGTCGCGTGGCTGATACTGACGTCGTTGTGGGGTAGCGTTCATTTACTCGTGCCCGAGCACGTCACCGGTCAAATCGCGCATGGTCTACTCGACGGGTGCTCTCATCATCTTTAGAGAAGTGAGGGCTATTCTAGGCGAGGAGCGTGGTTTCGTGCTGGCATCCAGAAAGATAGAAACCTCTGATCCTAGAGAGCTGACCGAGGCCTTTCTCAAGGAGGAACTCAACGCGGGTAATGGAATAAGCAATGGGAATGGTACTGCTCCAGCGGTGTCGAATACCTCGTTTGCCAGGCCAAAAGGGCCAAAAAGGAGACG
>JBBPNZ010000595.1:0-16642 GCA_038091195.1 Phylloporus rhodoxanthus | reverse complement strand
TCATCATCTCCGAAAACCTCAAAATGCTTCTGACAGTCTGTGCTATTAGTGTGGCTAGTGCAGTGCGAGCGGGGGGATCAGCGAGCGATTGTTGAAGTGCCTCAATTTCAGAATCGTGAACTGGGGCGCAACGCTCCCGGAGACTAGCGAGGACCTCACGGAGATGCATGAGAGCAGAGTTCAAGGGTGAAGATGTGGGGGGCAGTGGACTGGATAGTGTCACCAACACAGGATGCTTTGGCGGCAGGAGAGGTGAAAGTGCGACATGGAGGTCTTTGTAGAGCAGCTTGATGCGAGGGAGCTGGGCAGAAGGCTCTGGATCTGAAAGGGTGTCCACCGCCTAAATGAACCTCAGCCATACGCGCATGGTGAGGGAGATGCGGTTCGCACCTCATCCCAGAAAGCCTTGTGTGCGAGGTCTTCAACCTTGCTGTGTAGTGTCGGTTTCGTGTCCCCCTCCGTGGAGGTATGGGAGCGGGACATGACGGACAGAAGAGACTTTCCAGGAGGAAGCACCTGTGTCGGGTCTGTGGAAAGAATATGGAGAAAGGATGCATTATTTAGGACGTCTATGAGCTCTACGGGGAGAACAAGATGATCCTGATTGGATATGAGTTGGGAGGATATGTTCCGCGTGGATATCTGGTGTCCGACGTGCTCCAGTGTGGGCCCGTTAAGAGGAGATGTAAGCAGGACGCGGAGGGAGTCGAGCAGTTCGTCGTTTTCCGCAGAGCGTTCCCAGAGCCCGCGATCTCGGAGAACCCGAAAGTTGTTGTGCAGAATGTCCCAGGAGACTGGATATGGGCCATCTGGATGTCGCTGAATGACTGTGAGGATGTCGATGGTGTCTCTGAGGACGTCGTCTGGCGCAGCGTCGAGGTGGGCTGTGAGCTGGCCGATGATGCGCTCCATGTTGGACAAGAGTTGGCTGTGTCATCGTCGCTTACATAGGAGTCTTTCTTTTCCCGGCCACCACCATCCTCGTTGATGGACACCTCGCCGACTTCGACGAGCACAGCACAGTCAGCGACAGAGACAGCAGCGGTCATCGACGCGGCGTCCGTACATCATGCCAGCCCGGTCGCAGCCTTCATCATTGGCCTCTCCATCATTCTCCTCGCATCCGTTCTCAACGCCGCTGGTCTGAATCTTGCGAAGCTGGATCATGTAAGTTCCAAAAGTCCTTTAACATATCGCTTTCTCATGTCCGTCCTAGGTCCGCACGAATGCCATTCCAAAGTCTGCTCGTCGACGAGATTGGCTACGACCGCTATGGCTCCTAGGAATGACTCTCTACATCTTATCACAGCTCATAGGGAGCACTCTTGCCTTGGATTATATACGAGCAGGCAAGTCCCTTCCCTCTCACCATGTTTCACTTGCTTATCCATCTTCGTCCAGAATATGTCGCTCCACTTGGTTCAACATCTCTCATATTTAATTTCCTTTTTGCTAGATTTTTAGTTGGGACACCGGTCACCCGCACAGATATCTATGTCAGGTTGTCTCGTTATTCTTGCTCTTCGTTTGACTGATTCTTCATCAGGGTACAATAATTGTAGTTCTTGGCGTAATTGGGATAGTCGCATTCGGAGGCATCAACAGTGGTCTCTCTTCAGAGACCAATGTCGACCATCTCACGGCCCTCTGGAGAAGGAGTGGATGGCTCGCCTTCTTCTCCTTCATGGCCATTGCTTTATTACTCGTCCTCAAATTCACTTTCTCACTCGACGCTGTCCTCGCTGCCCGTGCCGATATGAACTCGGAGCCCTTTACATGCATGAGTGTACGAAGGCCACCCTTACTTGGCACCACTCTCTTTGGAAAAGTCAAGAACGCCTATGCCTCACTCTCACTCTGGATCAAGGAAAAAGTCGAGATCTGGACAGCCCCCAAGGACGACAGGCAAATTGCTTGGATCCTCGGAATTGGTTGGGCATGTTGTGGTGGCGGTCTCGCAGGTGGATGTCTTGTTTTTGCCAAGGCGACGTACGTACCCATCACCCTAGTTATTCTCAGTCACTGAGTCCATGCAGTGTTAAGTTACTCACCGGAAGCTTATCGCATGAGAATCCGGGGAACCAGTTTGGGCACATTGCACCCATCTTCACGATCATCCTCCTGGTAATCACAGCAGTCCTCCAGATCATATGCCTGAACCGCGGACTGAAAGTGTATGATTCCACGCTTGTGGTACCTGTATTCTACGGTGTGTACACCGCCACAGGGTATGTTGCTTTCTCCACCATCAGCCTCTGCTCACTTGTTATTAGTTTCTTGGACTCGCTCATTTTCAACAACGAGGTCGATTCTTACAAGCCCTGGATTCTCTTCCTCATTTTCGCATCTATTGTGATCCTTATATCAGGTGTCGTCCTCCTCACACACAAGAAGCCTGAGCGATCCCAAGGGAATGTCACGGGTGCCCGATCCACAATGAATGGCAATGATGATGAAGATGAAGCGCAGGTTTTGAGGGTACCAGAAGAGGGCGAATCAGGACCCTGGCAGGTGGGGGACATGAGTGACGATGAGGACTCTGCTGAAACCATTGGGAAAGCTGCATCGAGGGGGGTAGATAACGGTGTGGAGGGGCGGGAGGAAGAGCGTAGGCTGATACAGGTCGAAGAGGGCGTTACTCGGCGACGATCGACATCCCCCGATGCAACGCTTACTCGTGACGATGCCCATGGACAAGACCTATTACATGACGATGAATTTGGGGAATGGAATGGAGGCGGGAAGGATTATGGTACATAATGAAGTACTCGTAGACATATTGCCAATACTACTATTAGGCGCGTGTGGCTGAAACCAACCAGCAATCCGCCTTTGACAATCCCGCCATGGCCGACCAAAGCGACACCCAAGAAAGGGACATTGACGAGCTCGACGACGATTTCGCATCCGACGACGAGAACGCAGACCCAAACGTGTTTCGGATATCCAATGCATTGACTCCACCATCCGCCATAAGCTACAGCGCAAGGGAACTCCACAGTGAGCTGACCGCCATTCTCCACCCCCCCTCTCTCTAACGTGTCGCAGCCTTCATACACGAGGGATACATAGACCTCAACCCCAGCTACCAACGAGGTGCGTTTCAACCACAGTGTCACCGTTCATCATGACACGGCCCGTTCGCAGACGTAGTATGGCCAGAGAGCAAGCAAATTGGTCTCATTGACTCCATCTTTCGTAATTTCTACGTCCCTCCAATCATATTTGCAGTCCAAAAAGACGACGAGGAGGAGACAGTGAGGGTGTGTGTCGACGGCAAACAGAGGTTGACCTCGATACAAAAGTTTCTCGACGGTTTGGTGCGCGACCACGTCTCCACTGGCTTGTCTCTCCTGCTGACTGGTCGCGTCGTCAGATCCCTCGTGAGTTTGACGCGTCACCTTTCGCAGCCTCGCGCGCTGAATGCATTCATGTCGAGATCGCGATCGGCGCACGAAAAAGAGCTTCTGGTTCGTGAGATCTGATGCTCAGAAGACGACACGCCTCGAAATCCCTGAGCAGTGGAAACGACGGTTCGCGGAAACGAGGATTACATGCGGTCTGTTTCCTTGCTATACGAGCGTGCCTCGTGTTGACGTTTTCCAGTTGAATATCATAATCTTCCACCGGGTACGGAGAGAGAAATTTTCCAACGGGTACAACTCGGAATGAGCTTGACGGCTGCCGGTGCGCAAATATACGGGTGTTGGAGGATGGACAATAATCCGATGTCGTGTAGAAAAGCTGCAGGCGATTTCCTCACCATGGGCAGATTGGATAGGGGATCTCGAAACGCGGCACGTCAAGTGCGACGGGGGTCTCGCCGAAGTCCTTGAATGGGATACCCGACGTGGCCGCGACTTTCAATGCATCGCACAAATGGTCTATTGTTGTGATCTTTTACCAGAGCACGCTCTGCCTACCGCGGCAAAGCTGGAAAAGTGGCTCTCGCGCGTAGACAAACCAAGCCAGGCGTTCAAGAACAACATAGGCGATGCGTTGAACGAGTTTGGGTATATCGCTATGACGCCTGGACTCAGTGGAGCCTTTGAGCAGGTCGACAAGCGCGTTGCGCCTGTCGAATTTGTGTTTATTGGTACGAGTATACCTGACTCGTGGCCCCCGGTCTTTGATCCTTGCCGTTCTTTTTCTAGGGACGCTACTCTATGTTCTCCGGGAATATTCGCACCAAGAGCGGGCAAATGCCATCCTGCATATGCGTCTACGAATCCGAGAGCAATTCCGCGATATCCGAAACAATGGGAATGTCGGCAAAGCGCTTTGGAATTTCATCGACAGCCTCATGGGACCATCGGGTCTCAGGATTCTGTCTGCCAACAAGACCTATTCCATCGCACCGCCTAGTTCCCAGCGAAAACGCAAAAAGGGAGTGGATGAAGACGAGGATGAAGATTATCACCCTTCGCCTGTCAAGAATTTGAGCCAGGCTGTCAAGACGCGAGGCAAGGCCCGAAAGAGGGACGAGTAGTGGTGAAGATGGCGCAACGATTTATGCTACTTGAAATTATGTTGTAATTCTCTCTGTTTGTTCAGCATCATCACCACTCCACATGTGCGGCTGCCAGAGTTTTCTGTTTATTTTAGAGTACTTTGCAGATGAAACATTTTGTTCTTTTTCTCGTGTGTATACTTTACGGCCGGGTCTGTCGTGCTGCGACCTAATTTCCGTGACTCACTCTTGCAGTGTACCAAGTACCCTCTGGGGTCGTCATCGCACGCGCGTGCTTGAGTAACAACTTGTCTCGCTCTTTTGCATTGATAGCAATGTCTGACAGAAAAGGCTCGATCTCGTCACTCTTCCACCGCGGTCGTGTGAGGAACAACTCTGCAAAGCGTGCAGCAGGGTCCGTCGGGAGAGTAGATGCCGGAAAGTAGCTCAGCGTAGCCCCCGAGATGTCGTTGGGTGTTCGGAGACAGTTGCCCTGTCGTCGTAGGTCTGCATATCGTCCCTACCTCAAGGAAAAACGTACCGAGAGCAGTCGTAACGAGGCGACCGACTCGAACGCGTCCCCGACGGCCTTTTTCCATTTGGTCATGAACTCGGTCTCCGAGATGGGTTCGTGCTTAGGACGAAGTGTCAGCTTGAGAACGGGCGTCGATGGGCAAGGATACCCTGTAATGCCTGATGATTCCCAATCCCATCTCTGCCACCACTGCGTCGGCATCCATCTTCCACGTACCGTCCTCAATCGCACCGAACCAAGACACGACCTGGTTCGACACGTCCCGCGGGACGTCGTGCTCGTCCAGCAACGCAGACACCAAGTCGTCCACGGGGGCAGCGTCCTGCCGCAGGTTCAGCGAGACGAGGTAGTTGAGCAGGAGCTCCAGAATCGTGTGGAGGTGTGCGGGCGCGATCGGGCGGAGGTCGCCTAAGCGGACGCGTGAGCGGTAAACGGGGCGAGCACGGGGGAGGCGCACCGTCGAGGACGAGGACGCGCCGTGCCTCGAGACCGCGGCGCAGCTCGGCGTCGCTCGCCTGGGTTTCTGCGCGCGCGCGCGCGTAGCTGTACTGCGGGCGCGTCGTCTGGGCGGTTGTCAGCGGGGGCATGTAGCGGGTGGGGTGACTGACGCGTCGGTCCTCGTCTCCCTCGTCGTACTCTGTCCCGCGCAGGCGCACGGAGAGCGTGTGCAGCCTGGGCACGGACGGCACGAGCTCGAGCACTTCGTGGATCTGGTCGCGGACGTGTGCGGTGCCGTTGGGGTCTGTCCTGGAGGGCGTGAGGACGAGGATGGTGTTGGAGAGCACGACGGAGCGGAGCGTGTATGTCTTGTCCGCTGTGCAGGCGACGGCGTCCTCGGTCGGGTGTCCTTTGATGGCGAGTCTGTGCTGGATGACGGGACTGGCGTGCGGGTGGTTGTGCGACTTACATTGGCTGGCGTGTCTTGTTCTCGGCCGCTGTGTCGACGAGGTGGCATAGTTCGGGTGGGAGTTCTATCAGGCGGAACGTGCCCGCGTCTTGCTCGCTCGACGGAGAAAATTTGAGCTCAAGTTCGCCCATGGGTGTCGCGGAGCAAACAAGAAATGAATAGATTGTACTGTACATATGTACACGTTCATGATATATCGTCGTCTACGGGATGGAACTTGACTCTGACCTCTGACACCTCCTTTCTCGCGTCCTTGAGCAACTGGGTAATCTTGCTCTCCAGCTGAGAGGTAGCCAGGGCAGTCGTTGTGGCGGGCACATCGACCGTGAGGTCGACACACAAGAGCGATCCAGCGCGCTTTGCTCTCAAGTCCCTGACCGCGAGCACACGAGGACCCTCTGTGGCGGCACGAAGCACAGGGTCGAGCGCATGTACGAGTTTTTCTCGCGACCGTGTCGATATCCCCGCGTCCATCAGTTCAGCAAACGCCCCTCCGAACAGCCCCACGCCTTGCCGCAGGATGACAAGCGACACGAGTAGACCTGTCCAAACACACGTCAGATTCGAACGACCTTGATCACGGTCGACGTACCTCCGAGTGGGTCGAGTGGCAGGGCTGGGAAGATGGACGAGCCGAGGATGGCAAACAGCGCGACGAAGCTCGAGTAGGCGTCGCTCCGGTGGTGCACCGCGTTTGCATAGAGGACAGGACTGTGTTCTTCATCGGCAACCTTTTTCGTGATGCGATACAGCCACTCCTTGAGCAAGACACTGAGCGCTGCAAACCATGCAGCGTTGGGATCGAGTACGTCTACATGTGTATGTGCATGCCCGACGGACGGGACGTGGTGGCCGACGGAAGCAATTTGTTGCAAGATGTCGTGGAGATGGCCTGATGGGAGGGTCGAGACGGTGCCCGAGAGAGCCTCGATGAGTAGGTGGTAGGAATGGAAGCCTATGCCGAGTGCACCGCCGATTAAAAGAATGGAGACGGTTGTCGTTCCGAGCGTTTCGAACTTGGCAAAGCCATACGGGTATCTTCCAGAAGGTGGTTTTCTAGATAGCTGCCAGCAAAACAAGGTGACAAAGTCACCCAATAGGTCTTGGGGAGCAATAAGCAGACATGCCGTGTCACGAAGAAGCCACGCGTACCACTGAGTGAGTGACCTGCATCGGCGAGTAGCGATGCAGAGTGCATGGACCAGCCTGCAAGTCCCTTTGCACCAGTCAAGCCTATGTTGACAAAAAGCCCGAGCAAAGTTATTCGGCTGCCTCGGTCGCCTGGATACGTTGAGCGAGAACGGTATAGCCAGCAGAGGACGACCTACCCTTTCCTTCCAAGACATTTATTATCTGTTCTGTGCCGTGACTATGGTCGTGGTCGTCATGCGAGTGAAAGATGGAGTGTGAATGGGTATGGCCATTGGCGTCCTTATGACTATGGTCGCTGGCGCTCGGTGTGGTCTTTGCACCATCGTCTTTGGACGCGCTTGTCGAGCTAGACCGTGTCTGCGACATAAAAGGGGAGAACACAGGAGCGAAATGAGGTATCAGCGAGGACCTGGAAACGGGTTGGGATGGCGTGTCAAGGACTCGTGTACAGATTGCTGCGGCACCTTTCTATGAAGACTACCCCGCCCTGCGGTTTCAGACCTTTGCCCACGAAATGAGCGCTCCTGGTCGGGTCGGCACTAGTGATAGAGAAGAAGGGTCTAGTACTAAGTTGTTGTGTCTTAGCCGAGTTGGAAATGAGTCGTCGCGGTCCGATGTGCAACTTCATGAGTTGATTGTGGCAATGGCTTGCACTGGGCGGAATGATATGACTAGATGCACATCCTCGTCGATCTCACACCAATCTTTGGACATCCTCTTCGTGGGCGGTCCCGTAAATAGAATAGCGCCTTATCTTGAGGAAGCAAGTATCAAACGCTTTCAGTGGGACTCATGAAACTCCTCGGATTAAGAACCCGTTCCATTCACAGATGTGATCCCCATGCGGGATTCCGTAGGTTGGTGGCCGAGCGAATGTGACAATCCATAGAAAGGACCAAATTTCCCTTACCCATATTGACAGGGTGCGATCAATAGGTTCTGTCTCACTTCCAAATCCCCTGCTCATCCGATTGAGTGGTGATGTGAAGTAATGTCCCTCTACAGTTGAGCACGAGTCCGTAACAAGAACTATGGACATACCAACAGCTCGAATGCCCGTTGATTGCCCGATGTACCTCATGTCGAGCACGAGATGTGGCGCACCATTTTTTTTTCAGAGTACATAAATAGTTAACATCGAGAATGACGCCAGCTGGAAGCATGGGGTCGGAAACTACGGCTTTGTTGCCGTGTTCGTCCGCGAAACCCGCGCCCTCTAGTGGAGCAAGTCGATGATGTGGGGTTATGATGACTCCTGCACTCAGGGCTGTCGAGAGATTAATGGTCTTCTTTGATGGAAACGGGTTTTGTCGCATCGTTTGGCGTTCCTATGGGCATCAGGATGTTGGCTTGGGCAGCTGTCAACGCCTCGACGTCTCTTAGGATGTCTACCAATGTCTTTTAGGTTGCTGAGCACTCGTAGACGGGGGAAATGAATGCGGATTTCCGGGAAGGACATCCGGTGACTTGGTGCACGGAGGACACAGCCAGGACCGTCGTGCGCTGGGATGTATGATCCACTGCACTAGCGCGAATCAGTACGTCGGATCCATTCGAGAGACACTCGTTGAGTAGGATCAGATTTGACTCTAGTAAGAAATGAAAAGCACGCCTCCTTATCGATGAGTGGACTATAAGTATATCTATACTTGTGGTGGTCGCACGTGTCTTGTCCTCTTTTCTCTTCTTGTCCGACGAACCGCACACCGTACGTCCCCGTCCTCGTCCCCCTCGTCCCCCTCACCACTCTACAGGTCCACCATGGACAATGACCCCCCCTCCGTCGCAGAGCAGCGTGCAAACGCCGTCGCAAAGCTTCGTCGCGCCGCGTCTCTCCCCCGCATGAAAGACGGTAGACGTCCTCCAATGCACATCGAGGCTGTCAGCGATGGCGAAAAGTTCCACCAAGAGGACGAGCAGGACGTCGTCGAGCCTACAATCGACCGCCCATCCACGCCCGTTCCACGACCCGACTCGCCTCCACAGCACAAGCCCGCCACCCCCGAACCACCCTCTGGTCGAAAACGCCGCAGCAGATCTCGCTCCCGCTCCAGGGGTTCCAGAGACTTCAAGGCGAAAAAGTCGCAACCAGTCACCCCGACCAACGACTCTTCCCCAGAGGATTCCCCCACCTCATCCCCCGCCGTCCTTTCCACCACCTCCGTCGTCGCACCGATACCCTCCTACTTCTCCACCCCTCCTCAGTCGCGTGTCCTCATGTCCCCAAACTTTCTATCGCCTGGTACTCCCCTCCTCTATCCCGGCACTTCACCCCCCACCCCATTGATGCCCACTCTAGACGCTATACAAAAGGGCCTCTTGCGCTCAAACAGTGTGGCCGCGCGCATGCAGGCTCTTCACAAACTCACAGGCGGAAATCTAGAGTCGCATGACGCCACGTTCCCTTCTCCGTCAATCTCTCCACAGCCTGCCTTGGTAAAGCTCGCTCGCAACAACACTATCTCCGGCGGTGAACGCTCCGCAGCACGCATGAAACTATTCACCGCTCTCGGAGAAAGGATCAAAGAGGCCGATGAAGGAGGTACAAGTGCTGGCGAGGATCGTCCCGCCGTCTCAACACCTGCGAAACGAAGGCGCCGCAGATCAAGACGCAATTCAACCAACAAATCAGATCAGGTCACAGCTACCGAAGATTCCGAGCTGTTATCTACGTCAACGAGTACCCCAACCCACACCTCGGCACAACTACCCTACACCCAACAACCACTCACGGAACGTACTGCTTCCACAACTCCTATTCCCCTACTGCCTATATCCAATCCTAATACCAATCTCGATGAGAACAGCAGCCGTCAGACAACCCCTGTTCACGCTGTGCATAATCATTGGAAGCGGAGAAGTATAGTCGTCGAACAAGACGATGATTCACCACACTCTACCCACCCTGACCTCCCCCCTACTCCTTCTCGTTCGTCTCCTAGTCTCGCCCAACGCTTACCCCACTCGTCGGATGCCCCTTTGATCGAATCAACCCTACCTTTATACCTCTCCGTTACCCAAAGCTCTCCGTCAAGGCAAGATCCCTTCTCCTCCAATCCCTTCGCTACACCACACAAGGAAATATCCTTGTCTTCTCGTGATGAAGGTGACGACACGGAGCAGGTCGTATACCCTGCAGAACGTAATACTTTGGATAGACAGATAAGCTGGATTGCAGAACCAGGTCAGTCCTCTTCCCATCCTTTTCTCCATGCTAGGCATACTCATATTCCTAGTTCCAGAATCCAACATAGCTGTCCACAATGAAGATGACGAGGATGAGGAACAATTGCGCGGTGTGGTCGAGGAAGACGACGATCCAATCCCTCTAGAGTCCCCACATGAGGAATCCGGTCCTCAGACTGAGGAATCGTCCCCTCGCGCATCTTCAGACTCCAAGGACCTTGTCGTCATCGAGCCATCTCTCGATCAACCTCCTGCTCCAAGTTCATCGTCACAAACAACGACTGTGAATGCTACCTCAGCACTCCTTGTCGGTGACGAGTCAGATTCCTCGCAGCCGGCTTATCCTCAACGTCTTTCGGTCGCGTCGCGCATTCAAAGCGATCGATCACCTTTGGTTACCGAGTTCGACCCAGACAGTTCACTGACTGTGCTAGAAACCCCGCTTAAACGAGAGGGTTCTCTTGGTGCATCGTGGAAAATGCTCGTAGGAGCCCTTACAAGGAGCAACTCGAGCAATGGTCGTCGATCTCGGACCAATAGCCTCGCTACTCGGGAACGAAGACAGAACACGGACTCGAGCCTCAGCCGAGAGAGCGGAGGAAGCCTGGCAAGCCCAAAAGTGGAAAAAAACGAGCTTGGGTTTCCATATCCCCCCACTGGCCAGCAGCCGGTAATGCAATCGTCGTCCGCTTCAGCATCGATGCAGTCATTGGCTCTCCCAACGCCACCAAGAAATGGCGTCTCTCCGATTCCACTCGCAACCAACTTGGATCTTACCAAATACAACCAGGATGCTAAATTGTTCCCATTCCCAGGGATCAAGAAGCTCGAGGAGCAGCGCATCAACAGCCGGAATCGTCGGGGGTTATCGATATCGTCGTCTACTCCGGACATTGTCCTATCTCTCCACGGAAACGAGAACGAGATACCACTTCCTTCAAGCTCCTCGAGTAACACGCCTTCCCACTCTCCCGACATCAAACGGGACCGAGTTCTTACCCACCAGGCGTCCGACACGCATCTTCTTCCCAAGTTCAAAAGCCTCAATTCTCCTCCGCTATCGACACCTTCGTCATCGTCACACGACTTCCTTGGCGGACAAACACCCACTAGTCAGTCGCCTGCTTCAGTTTTACTGAAAACACTTCCTACCAACCGTGAAGGTGTCCGAAAGTGGCTCAGCAATAGATTTGGGGCATCAACGCCGGCCTTGGCAAGTAATCCACTCTGTCAAACCATTCGCCCTCCTGCACCCTCCAAAAAGCCTTCTCTTTCCGAGATATTGAGATTGAAGAAGGAAAACGACCTGACGGATTGGGAAGACATTGGTTCTCCGGAGAAGTCGAGGACACCGACGAGCAGTACCAATGGAACCCTGTCGTTTGGGATGCCACAGAATGGAGAGTTTTCACCCGTCAGCCCAAATGCAAGTTTTTTGCACGAGGACACGCAGAAGACACCCCGAGCGAGCAAGATCGCCAAGTCAAGTAGTTCTGTTTCTCCTTCTCCAGTGGAACCCTCTGCGCCGACCCCCCTGGGGACTCTGCCATCTCCGCCTACACCATCACCACCGGAGCCTGCGCCACCGTCCACACCTGAGCCTTGGTCGTCCTTGTCCGATTATCCTCATCCAACTACCTCGGAGTCGTCCTCAAATACTTCCTCGCAATATTCGGATTTCCCCTCCAAAAGTGCTGTTATCATGGAACGTCTGGAAGAGATGCTAGGACGTGGATCCAAGAGTCCGCTCTGGCCGTCGGCGATCGATGACCCGCCTCGGAAGCTGTTGTTGGCCGCGCCTGTTTTGCAGGTGGTCAACTCTGACACAGTCAAGGATCGTTTCCTTTTCCTCTTCAACGACATCTTCATCATTGCCAAGCCTATCATTCAAGACCCAGATACCTTTCTCGAGCTGACCAAGCCAAATCCTTCGGACAGAAAGTTTGTCGTGAAGAATGTCACACTCCTTCGTAATCTCCGGTTTAGTGGCGAACGCGAAGAACCTCAGTCGCGCAGCGTGCCCCGCAATGCTCTCACTCAGTCATTTATCGAGCAATTTGTCAACGACGCCGATCAAGCCATCGTGTCTCTATTTAACAATTTGGGACTGCCGGATGATCCTGTGGCGCTAGCACGGTTGTTATTCCGCACACCAGAAATCGATCGCGCACAGCTCGGGGATTATCTATCCAGGAGGACATCACGTGTCGTCCTCAAGCACTACCTCGATGTGTTCGGATTCACCGGTGTTAGGGTGGACAAGGCATTGCGCATCTTTTTGCAGACCATTCACATGCCCACACGAGGCTCTCAGGGAATCAACCCCCTAGATACCCTACTTGACTCCTTTGCTAGCCGGTGGTACGATGCCAATGGGAAGCACGTCGCCTATGACAAGGACCTGGCTTACAGGTTCTCGAGGGCAATCGCGCAACTCAATGAGGTTTTGCATGGGGGACTATCTCAGGAACCTGGCACAACTAGACATATTGGGAGAAATGTTAGTGCCAGAGACTTTCTGGATGCGTTCCGACGTCACGACCCTCGTGGTCTGCTATCCGATGACACCCTTGGCGACATCTACGACTCCATCTATCGGGAGCCGCTCTCCCAGGCGCGCCACCCGTCCTCCGATGGACCTACCGAGATCACTGTCACTTTCAAGCGCACGCTACCTTCGCGACTGACTTACAAAGTTCAGTCTGAGCCAGTGGTCATCCGCATCCCACAACCTGACCCCAATTTTACGATCGAGCTGTTTGGACACAATCTCGTCTTTGAACCACCTATTCTTACATTTTCCAAATCGTCCGAGGCGTCCTTTAGGGTGACAGGGTTATTGTTTGGTCCGACAACGATGCTGATGCTGCGTTCTGGTTCGAACGCGCTACTTTACACCGGTCTCCCTCCGAGCTGTCCGGTCTCTGTGGAGCGCGCTTTTATGCGGAGCACGTTCCAGGTCGCATTCCTAAACCACAACAACACGCTGCGAAGATACATGTTTAGCTTCGCCGACCCACTCGTGCGCCACGAATGGGCAACCTCGTTGAAGAGATTGACGGATGCCTCCACGAGCGCCTCTTCTCTAGGATCGAATGTCTCGCCATTCCAAGCAAGGTTCGCGCGAGCTGTGGGCGATATCGTGTTCAGGGTATTGCAAGAGACGCTTATCGGTCCAGAAATCTTTTCCTCACAGCAGTCGCCCTCGAAGCTGAACGCACACAAGCGTCTTGATTCTGCCTCCCGACACGATTCCCAGTTTTCATTCTCTTCCCGCGAGATCACCGGTTCCTCTGATCTCGTTCGGTCCAAGTCGAGGAGTAGGGTATATCCGTATCACGGACCTGGGAAGCTGGAGGTAGAGAGCAATCGCATGACACCTTCCCATTCGAGAAGTAGTAGCGAGGATGATGGGAGCGACCCTCGGATGCGACTAGAGGAGCGGCTATGGTCCGGAAAAGATTTGGAACTGTTTTGCCAGCAGAACAGCTCGATCGCGCAAGTGGTGGAGTTGTTACTGCCTACGATTTCCAATCAGCCAGTCCAATCATGACACATTCATTCATTTGGTGAGTCGTCCTGTGTTTCTATTCGTCTCTCGGAGGGTGTTGACGATGCGTCGATAACAGGTTTCGTCACTCTCGTTATCTGGTCACTATCTATCAACACTATCGTTTACCTAGTCACTCTGTTCATTAGTATGTGTATTCATTCATCGTTTTACTGTAAACTGTCCACGGAGGTTGCTACGTCGACGCACTGCTTTTTTTCTGTTGATTCCTTTTTCAATGTCATGGTCATAGTTTGTGGGTATGGAAATGTCCGGGAGATTGCGAACAAGAACACGCTTTGCTGAGGCTGTCCATGCACGCTCATTTCCCCTTTGCCTCGATGCCCCGCTAAGCACCGCCCTTGACAAGTCTGCTCTCACTGGCCATGGCCAAGACGTATGCCGACGTGAACGCTTCACTGGGACGCTCCTGGTACGACTACGGTCTGTATCAGACTCTCACTCCACCGTGACGTCGACAGACGGAAATAACCGCTTCTGACAGAGAACTCGACCATCGAATGGAGCTCGCCAGATCGCTACGAGATCATCGAACGCATAGGAGGTGGCAGGTACTCCGAGGTCAGGCCCTGCGCCCGCCCCCACTCGTTGCGCTCAACCCCCCCACAGGTCTTTCGCGGCCTCGACATGGTGAACGCGGAGGCGTGCGTGATAAAGGTACTCAAGCCCGTCGCGCCGAAAAAGGTGAAGCGCGAGGTCAAGATCTTGCGCAACCTGACGGGGGGGCCCAACATCGTCGCCCTGCGGGACGTGGTGCAGGACCCCTCGGCGCGATACCACAGCCTGGTGATGGAGCACGTGGAGAACGTGGACTGGAGGCTGCTGTTTTCCGCGCTGAGCGAGTTGGATGTCAAGTATTATACGCTGCAGCTGCTCCAGGTGCGCAGCGATGGTGTTGCGTGATGGGCCCCGCTGAAGGCGATTTTGGGCAGGCACTGGATTTTGTGCATTCGAGGGGGATTATGCATCGCGATGTGAAGCCTGGCAATGTCATGATCGATCACCGGCGCCGCAGGGTGGGTCTTGGTATACCGTTGACGGGCGAATGTTGACTCTTTTTTTTTCTAGCTGAGGCTGATCGACTGGGGCTTGGCCGAGTTTTATCATCCTGGCACGGCATATCATATCCGTGTTGGGTCTCGCTATTACAAGGCGCCTGAGCTTCTCGTCGGGTACAAGCTGTATGACTACAGCCTCGACATGTGGAGCGTCGGGTGCATGCTCGCGTCCATGGTCAGCACATGATCTCTTGTGTTCCGCCATCTCATGCGTCCGGTTCTCGTCACAGATTTTTCGAAAAGAACACTTCTTTCGGGGTGTAGACAATGACGACCAGTTGCTCAAGATACTCGGAGTCCTTGGGACTGATTCCTTTGATGCATGGCTGCGGACGTACGGCATACCCTTTGAAACAGATCTCGATAGTCTTCTTCAAGTGTCAGTACACATGTCTGAGCCTTCCTTTTTTCGTTTTCGGGTTGACATGTCGTCTAGATACCCCAAACAACCTTGGTCCCGTTACATTAATCCTGACAACCACAGCTTGGTGACCACTGAAGCGTTGGACCTGCTGGACAAGTTGCTTCGATATGACCACCAGAAACGGCTCACGGCGCGGGAAGCCCAAGCCCACTCCTATTTCAGTAGGCACCAACAATATCCGCTCACGCCATCCAGTGTTTACATCACATTTGCACAGATGTCGTCAGACTCGAGGCTGCCTCCCACAAGGAATATATGAGCGATTCCGGTTTTTGTTCCATGTAAGGCTGGGAGTCTTGCAATGGTATTTCTTGGGGGTAATCATGTACAATATTGTAGATATGATCACGACGCGTCATCCACTGTAATGTATACAATACATGTAATCATTCACCAACGTGTCAGTGCCAATCGGCAAAATGGAAAACGAGGCACTGTACGTAGGCCAACACGCCCCTGCTTGCCATGACGCGAGACGTCCTTGAGCACCACCGTTATCGACCACCATGGAAGCAGGCTTCCAGTACCATTCACGCACAGCGAGTTCACCTCCCCTCAATTGTTTTTACCCCCCTTGTGGCCGCCCAAAGACAAGCGACGCAAGCACGTCGCCGTTTTCCATCACCCGTCTGCGTTTCCCTCCGCGGCCTGATGTAGCCTGCCGTTATGAACCCACCCGCCCACGCTGCCAGGGTTTGTCAGAGTGCCCATCGTGGGACCGACCACCCGTGCACAAGCAGACCATCCGAGAGTGGGTCAACGAACAGATTCAATTGACCGACCACTCCAACTATGGACAAAGAGCGCGCCCGATGGGCAAGGAAGAGCTGCGCCAGCGGATGCGGGACGAGCTGGTGTACGAATACGAAGCCGAGGCGCAGAAATGGATGCATCGTGAAACGGAGATGCAAAAGAGAGCGCAAGAACGAGAACGCGAAGAAGCACGACGGAGGATCGTCCAAGAAGACATCATCCGGATCCAGGCTCGGGTACGGGACAGACGGGACAGTGAGAAGCAGTCTTTTGCGGAGGAACGCAGAAGGAGTGTGGAGAGGGCGAGGGAGAAGGCGCGGATGGATCAAGTCCGAGCTGACCGTGCGATGCTGGAAGCATGGAACGTGTATGAATCTCGGTGGGCTGACATTTCCGCCTCGTCCGAAGCGCTCGGGTTTCGTGATATACCGTGGCCCGTTGTGGTTGCCCCTACACGGGTGGCGGACCTGAGGCCGGAAGATATTACCGACTTCTTGTTCCATCCAGTGCATTCGTCCAATCATTCGCGACGAGAACGGATTCGTACTGCCTTGCTCCGCTGGCACCCAGATCGGTTCCGTCGTATCCTTGTCAGAGTGGATGCCT
>JBBPNZ010000594.1:0-16651 GCA_038091195.1 Phylloporus rhodoxanthus | reverse complement strand
TTGAAGAACGTCAAGGAATACAGAAAGAGTTAGCCGTCGTGAGAGACATGGGTAGAGGGTTCGACGAAAGGAGAAGAAGAGATACATGGTAATTGGATAAGTCTGAAAGAGATAGGTCCGGTGATCAAAAGAAAAGCGGAGTAAAGATAAAAGTGATCGCCTCTCCAGTTAGAACGATGAGTGGAGAAGAGAAGTAGGATGAGGCGATGAAAGAGAAGAGAAATCGTAACATTACCCCCTTTGTATAGTTGAACTCCTGGTTCAACAGTTAATCCCGGTTTTCCCCAATAGCTGATCTCAGGGAAATATGGCTCTTCGGTCGTTCGCCAGCTAGTTAGACAGGGGAACGCGAGCAGACGGACAGAGATCAAGGATGTGTTCTGGCTGAGCACAAAGCCCGCAGTTACGATGGGGGCAGTATCGGTCACCATGACCCCAGTTACGACAGAAGTTGCATTGGATAGTAAGGCAGCTATGCACAGGGTGGCCAGGGGTGGACGCATGGCAGTGAGGGCAAGTATAGGTGGGGCAGTTCTCTCGTATGTGACCATGAGCATGACACTGAAAGCACTCAGTGGTCGAGGAAGCGATGGGAAGTTGGTAATGGTCGGGTAATGGGAGAACTTGAGTAGGAGAGGATAGGGAGCGATTGCCATTAGGAAGAGTGATCCACTGTGGTCGGTCGTGGGGGATAGGAATAGCTGCAGTGATGGGGTCGTCGTCTTCACTGTCGGTGGGGGCCCAGTCGGATTCTACTGCAGTTGGAGTGTCTGCGGGAGGAGGAGATGAGAGGCGAAGGGCGAGAGAGCTACGAGTGGGAGGTGGAACCGGGAGAGGAGCACGAGTGGGGGAATGTATGATAAAGGCGTCAGTGCATGAAAGGTAACAGTCGCGTTGGTTAAGTGGAAGGGTAAGGAAAATACGTTGAAAAGTGGGGTAAATATGGTCAGGCGTCAAGGCTTCAATGTAGGTACTAAAGTTTGCATGACGGAGAGCAGACAACGTGGAACGAGAAATCTCAGATAGCGAGAAACGTAGAGGAATGTCAGGTTCTGTGGAAGATAGAAGAAGAATTAAGGCGCTAGCAGTTCCATGGAAAATACAAATGAGGTCCTGGACGACATGGTCATCAGCGAAAAGAGGGTTGTTTTCAATGGCGTGCACGAGTGGGGGAGAGTCTAAGACGGCGGAGAAAAGAGATAGCTGGGTGGGTTCAGGCAAAAAGGTAGGGTAAACTTTTCTGGAACGCAGTCCAGTAGGTGACCCAGATGGAGAGGATAGGGAAGAGGAAGCCATGGAGGAGGTCAAGAAGGACATGATGGGGATAGGCGAAAGAGAGCTTGGTAGCATTACAAGAGATACTCACGAAGAGACCGTCGATTGGAACACTACCATACTAGAGATGATGAAGTTGTTTATAATCAGAGAGAATTGAAGCGGAGTGTCAGAGGTTAGATTCAGGTTCTCATGTGTTTTCGGAAGAGGGATAGCCTTTCCATGCAGTCAGGTACTTCCGTCGGCTAGTTGGGCCCTTGTGAGAGAGAATCGCTTCGACTTCGTATTCTTCTTCGTTATCTATGACGTCAGGTGGTGGGAGAGTGAAGGAGGGGCCATAAGTGCTAGTGGAGCGAAAGGGGGAAAGAAGGGAGGCGTGGAACACGTTGTGAATCTTCCAGGTGGATGGGAGGCGGAGTTTGTAAGTGAGCAGCGATAGTACCTGAATGATTTCAAATGGGCCGTGGCGTTTGGGTGCGAGTTTCCTAGATGGGTATTTAAGACGGAAATGAGTAGCTTCTAGCCACACCTTGTCTCCGACTTTCCAAGGTGAGAAACGACGAGTGGAACGAGTGGACATGAGCTTTCGGGCGGATTCATGGGCTGCAAGAGCTTCTTTTCGAGCTTCATCTAGGTTGGAGAGTCGACTTTCAAGAGCGGGGAGGAAGGTTTTGCCGAGTGTGGGATAGGAATGTGGTTCATAGCCGTAAAGTAACGAGAAGGGGAAACGTTTTGTGGAGCTGTGTGGAGCAGAGTTGTGGTGAAATTCGGCTGCAGATAAGGATTGCGCCCAGTCGTGGGGATTGTTGGCGCAAAAGATGCGGAGATAGGTTTCGAGTTCTTGATTGGTTCATTCCATTTGTCCATCGGATTGGGGGTGATACGCGGTGGAGAGGCGGACATCATACTTGAGAAGGCGCGCGAGTTCTCTGGCGAAGGCAGAAGCGAATTGTGGTCCTCTGTCGGAGATAAGAGAGTCATGAAGGCCAAAATGTTTAAACACGTGGTGGAAAAACAAGGAAGCGATGCCGGCAGCATCGATAGTTTTGGAACAGGGGATGAGAATTACCCCCTTTGTAAGGCCATGGTCTACTATGACCAGAATAGAATCATGGCCATCGGAAATGGGTAAGTCAGTAATTAGATCACATGACAGTTGGCGAAAGGGCAGAGAGGTCGTCGATGGGATTGGGGTGAGTGGAGGAACCGTGGGATGGGTGTTGACTTTGTTTTGTTGGCAGATGGCACAGCCATTAACAAAGTGTTTCACGAAGGATGAGAGACCAGGCCACCAAAAGTCGCGTTCGACAACGACTTTGGTATGATAGACTCCCATATGTCCAGAGAGGGGGGATGAATGAATAGATTGTAGAAGCGCGGAGCGTGCGGTGGGAGGAACATACATTCGACCTTTGAAATACAGGTGGCCATTGTCATAGTCCCAGTCAGAAAGGGAGGCGCGAGTGAATAGGGGAGAACCATCGGTGAGAGCGGACAAGGCTTTAACAACGAAAGGGTCGGATGGGGTCGAGGATTGGATATGACGTGCGAGGGAGACATCCAGGGCATTGATGATGACAGGATCTGGGACAATAGAAGTAGCGATGTTATCGGAAGTAGTGTCTACAGCGTCGCGGCGGGAGAGTGCATCTGCTGGTCCCATTTTGGCTCCTGGAGTAACAATCCAGTTAACGTCAAAATCCTGTAAAAAGAGAGACCATTGGGCTTGACAGCAAGAGAGTTTTCGGGGGTCACGAATATAGGACAGATTTTTGTGGTCGGTGATAACAGAGATGGGGTGAGCAGTACCCTGAAGATAGTGTTTCCACTCATCTAAAGCTAGAATAACGGCGAGGAGCTCTCTGTTGTAAATGTCATAGTTCCGTTCGGCAGGAGAGAAGGTTTTGGAGAAGTAGGCGATGGGGCGCTTGTCGCCATTGGGATCATCTTGCATTAGAACAGTGCCAGCAGCGAGGAGAGAAGCGTCGGTCATCACATAGAAGGGGCGAGACATATCTGGGATGGCGAGAACGGGAGCAGTGCAAAAGATTGAATGAAGAGAATCGAAGGCTTTTTGTTGGAAAGGAGACCAGACCCAGGGTTCATTCTTCCAAGTGAGAAAAGTCAAAGGAGCAACAATGTTGGAATAGTTTGGTATGAATTTGCGGTAAAAGTTTGCGAACCCGAGGAAGGAACGGACACCCTTGACTGAAGAAGGAGGTTTCCAATCTTTGATGGCGGAGAGTTTCTTGGGGTCCATTCGGACAAGTCCTTGTCCGATGATCATGCCGAGGTATTCCATGGTAGGGGTATCGAAGGAACATTTGGTGATTTTTAAAGAGAGACCGTGTTCACGAAGGTGTAACAAGACACGACGAGTTCGTTCGTGGTGAAGTTCAATAGTTCCATGTGTGTGGATGCCGAGATCGTCCATGTAGATCTTGAGCCATCGTTCAAGGATCATATCTGCGAATATGTGATTCATGAATGCTTGGAAGGTAGCGGGCGCATTGCAAAACCCGAAGAACATGACAGTTGGTTCGAAGAGACCAAGTGGGGTGATAAAAGCGGCTTTCCATTGGTCTTCTTCTTGAATACGAATGTTGTTGTACCCCCAGCGGATGTCGAACTTAGTGAAGAAGTTCGCGTCTTTCATATCGTCGATAAGTTCAGAGATGAGAGGTAAGGGATAGGCGTTCTGGATGGTGTGACTGTTGAGGTAGCGATAATCTTGGCAGGGACGGAGGCCTCCATCCTTCTTAGCGACGAAGAAGAATGGAGCGGCTTGAGGGGATTTGGATGGGACGATGCGACCGGTTTTGAGATGTTCTTCAACGAAAGCTTTGCAGGTTTCCTTTTTGGAAGGGTTCAATGGATAGACCTTCACGATCTTTGGGATAAAAGTGTCTTTTAGATCAATGGTATGATCAAAGGGGCAATGAGGTGGGAGCTGGTCATGGGTTGTTTCGGTGAAGACATCGGCGAAGTCAGAGCAGAAGTCGGGGATAGGGATTTCTTTTGGTTTTTGGGTCTGAGCGATTTCGGTGAAGATAGTGATCTTGTCAATGTGTTCACTTGTCGACTCCTTCGAGGGAGGGCACTCACGAAGAGTCCACTCAACCCCTTGGGGATATCAAGAAGAGAATAGCATGGAGATATCGTGGTCCGGGTTGGGGTTAAGTCCAGAGGTGAAGTTATCTGATGGTTGAGATGGTAGGTCAAGCGTGAATTGTTCCCAGTCAATGATCGGATTCCATTTTTGGAGCCAAGGCATTCCAAGGATTACGTATGGTTGTCGAAGTCGAAGGATCATGAAGGAGGTAGAATCGGTGAAACTGTTCATCGAAAACTTGATTGTTGCTTTCCATAAGATAGAACCTTTGGTGTTAGTGGTCCCATCAACGTTATAAGCGAGAAGTGGTTCGGTTAATCAGGTAAGTTTGAAATCTCCGAGAGGGAGAAGACGAGGGTTGAGGAAATTTCCAGTGGCTCCTGAGTTGATGAGGGCATCGGTGTCGATGGTTTTGGTCTTTCCTTGTAGTACGATGGGGAGACGCATGGTTCGTTCATTGCTCATAGCTACAAGTACATGGTCGAGGTCTAGAGAAGGAGACGTCGAAGCAGCTTCCCTTTTTAAAAATCCTTAGCAGCTTTGATACGTTCGGCAGGGATGGGGAGAGCCTCCTCAGATGGTTCTTCGTAGCACATTTTGAGGACGGAAAGGATTTCTTTTTCTCCTTTTCCTCCAGTTTTGAGTGAGTTGACGTATTCGTCAAGCGGGGTGGCAGTGGCTATGGTGGCGGCAGGAGTGGACGTTGTGGTTTCTGTGGTTCAGATGTTCTGGGCAGTCTTTGAAGACGAGGTACTTTGGAATCGTCGTGGAGGGGTCGAGGAGGTGTTTGGGAACTTTCGGCATTTCAAGGCGCTATGACCAGGGAGACGGCAGCGAAAGCATAAGTTTTCTCTGAAACACCTAGCTCGTTCGGTGGGCGTTAACTTGGCGACGGAGATAGCGTCGATGTCCATGGCGTTGGGGTCTTTGACGGGGCGGGTGGAAAAGTGTGGAGGGGTCCGTCCTCCTCAGAGGGCGAGGATACAGATCTTTTGTGCATGGAAGATCTTTGCTTGGTCGATCCACTTCGAGATGGTAGTTGGAATGGCGGCCATGGAAAGAATCATAGTGGTGATTTGCTGGTCCAATCCCAGCGAGAATTGGTCAATGAGGGTGACGTTGTCGGTAATTCCAGCCTTGCAAGAGAGGTTCTGGAAATCAGTGATGTATTGTTGGAAACCGTCGTCAGTGGTTCCGTCGGGTAGGCGAGATCTCTTTTGGATGAGCTTAGATAGCTCCAGGCGGGTGGTAGCCTTAGTATCAAAGGGGTAGAACGTGGACTCGAAGTTGTTGGCGAATTCCTTAAAGGTTTTGCCGGTGGTGATGGTGGTGTCAGCCATCTTGTCGTACCACATCTCGGCGAAGAAGGCGCCTCGTCCTTTGGACATCTTGTTCAAAGTAGTCATGATCTTGTCATCATCGTCAGAATACAGGGTGGTGTTCAGGGCAAAGTAGGCTTTCATAGCTTTGATCCATCGGGAGGTGTCGGTCGGTTCGCCGGAAAAGTCAGCGGGGAGGGCCGCTTTGAGTTCAGTGGTGCAGGCGGACATAATGGCAGTGGCGATGGGTTGGGTTGTGGGTGGTGGGGTCGAAGAAAAACTTGGCGAGGCGATCCTGTGAGAGATACTAGGGTTTGAGAGTGGTGGTCTGTGAGATCGAATGATCCGTTGCGAAGGTTGTTCTGTGGGGGGGTCGACTTCGATGTTGCTGTCACTGTCGTAAGGGTCTTTGTTTTGAGGGAGTCCGAACCTGGAGGATCAACTCGTGATGACAGTGGAGGGGTCCTACACCTAGAAAGGTGGGACCGAAGTTAGTCTTGAACTTTTGTTACGCGTAGCGTACACAATGGACGAAGCTCTTATTAAGCTCGAGTGATACTCATGAAGAGACCAACTCAAGAGACTTAAAAGAGGATGAGGATCGGTCAAAGAGGGGAGTCTTTGAGCGAGACGAAGATTAAGATTATATCAAGGGGGTTCCTTGACACTAAGACTAAGGTCGAGTGGTGCAATGATAGTTGCTCAAGAGGAGTTCTGAATACGCTAGTATTGCACAGTTCAAGACTAGAGTACAAATGAAGTAAACAACGAGTATTTATACATCTGACACCTTGCGCACGGACCAGGGAATCGAGAAAGGAAATAAAGCTAAGAAAGGAAAAGAACATTGAAGAACGTCAAGGAATACAGAAAGAGTTAGCCGTCGTGAGAGACATGGGTAGAGGGTTCGACGAAAGGAGAAGAAGAGATACATGGTAATTGGATAAGTCTGAAAGAGATAGGTCTGGTGATCAAAAGAAAAGCGGAGTAAAGATAAAAGTGATCGCCTCTCCAGTTAGAACGATGAGCGGAGAAGAGAAGCAGGATGAGGCGATGAAAGAGAAGAGAAATCATAACAAATGCATTTCTTGAGGAAAGTGGTTTTTGCACGTTTGGCAACAAAGTCCTTCATTTGGTCAAACTCTTCTATCCCGCCAGCCTCAAATCCCTGCGAGTCATGAAAGACAAAGCCTGGGTTACTTCGGAAGACCATTTCATCTTGAATGTTATGCATTCCGCGCTTGGGACACGTTAGCTCAACTGGGAAATGGGATGTCATATTATTGCGTTCACCTCTGTAGATTCGTGGATCTGTGTGTGATCAACCTGATCACAAACCATCAGTTCTTAGTGAGATCTAAGCCAGAAAGAAAAGCATACTTTTCTCCCCTGATCGTCATAGATCTCTGGGTCTTCCGTGGAGTTGCAGATTTTCTTGAGAATGGTCGTTTTACCCGTGTTGGCCCGGCCGATAATGAGAATCCTGAACTGTCCAAACCTCTCTCTGAGGTTTTTGATTGGCACAGTATGGGTGGGTTACGAAAAAAAGCTGGTAGGTGAACGCTTCGATGGTTGTTCGCTCCAAGAAACGAGGCAATGTGATGTTCACACAGCTCCCCAACAACACATGGCAACAACCGAAATTGCCACCTCCAAGTACATGAACTCGTTTGTACCCATCCATCTCGACTAGCCAGGTGAGCATAAACTCACAATGTCGTGCTGGCATACTTGACCCGCATGTCCAATAACAACCGCACTAGGCACTTCCACCATTGCAAGCACGCGTCGACAGTGGACTTTGAGAGCACCCGGCATGCGAGAAGAGCTGGGATGAGCTGAATTGGGTGAGAAGTGCGGGACAACATACCCAGCACGCCTGCATCATAGGTCCATCCAAAAGGTCTGTCCCAGACCCATCGTTGGCTCTTGTCGGTGTGTTTGGCATTAAATACTGCCCCAGAACGCACTCAACACGATTTGTTCTGCCATTCCCGCTTCTCATTGTGATGGACAAAATCTGGACAATGGTACCCAAATGTATTACATACAAGACTGGATGAGAGAACAGGCTATCTGTCGGGCACTCAGGTGCACTCAGCCCAACCACTCGCACGGTGACCGGGACCTTGTCTTGACCGTGTCCAACTCTGGATTGGAACATCTGTGTCCCTGAAAATATCTAAGCTTGATTCAATCACAGGCTTGTCTCACTGTTTCCAGTTCAGATATGTCTGCGTCCCTCTCCCACCTCACCCGCGTGTTGAGGCTGGACGAGGTAAGACAAAGTCCATAAGGTAGACGACTTATGTTTGCACCTGAAGGAGGGGGAGATGATGTGAAGCAGGAGTTAGAGACGCTGCTCGTTGACACTGAGGGCGATTCATTGGGGGGAGATGGAGTGACCGCCGAGCGGCTTAGTAGTGACCCAGCAAAACAGTACTCTAACCACCATGTTTTGGGAATCATCATCCTGCACGCGTAAAAACCAAGTTTGGCGAGCAAACCTGCGATCCAGGATGTGAGAGTGCAGTGTCAAGCCTACTGTTGGATTTGTGCAGTTGCCCAATACCGTATCTTAACCCAGTTCCACGTCTGAACAGTCCTCAAGGCTCGTCCTAGAGAAACACTGCAGTGTAGCAGTCAACCTGACAACCAAACCAACCCTTTGAATACATATATAACTTCAGTGTGCACCATCAATATAACCGTCTGCCAGAGCTGCTTCAATATCACATCTCACCATCCCATCACACCCCACGGTCCCCCTCAATCAACCAATCTAACAACCCAATTATGCTTCCTGTGCGGCACGATATGCAGACTGGCCACGCGTCCCACCATGGCGATGCACGTTGCCAATGGTAGTGCACCAGAAGTGCTGCAAGTCCATGGGGTAGGTGTTCTACGAAGCGCTGTTAGTCGACAATAGCAAAGGAGATGGGTTGTGTCGACTGTGCGGCAAGGGTAGTGGTGGACGAGATGAGGTAGTCTGGTACATGTGCGTGATCTATGAATGTGCACTACAAATTGTCAGTAGTCATCCCAACAGCAACCAGCACGGCACAGGACAAAGGGCCTATGGGTTATGAGAGTCTGCATGCGGCCGGCCATCACGACACTTGTGCAGGTAACAACATCCGAGGACATTGATTCAACATATCACAGAGACGGTGACATTGAGTTGGGTGTGACACAAATTTGTTGCATCAGAGATGGGAGACTGTTCTGGTAGCTACGAGGGGTGAGGTGCCAAGGAGGCGATCAAGCTTCAGGAGGCACTCAACATGCTGCTGGTTAAGATGAAAAAAAGAAGACTTCAATGGAGCATTGGAGGATGGGCAGCAGGTTCACATAATGGAGAAAACCTTCAAACTGTAGCAGGAAACCCGGAGGCTTCTTCTAAACAGCAGTGTACAATCATCCTTGTCCTTAGCATGATGAGTCTAAGGAAGGTATGTTATGAGTTCAACCCATCCGTATGGCATGTAAGGTGGTTAGTAGCTGGCTCTCGCGGGGATGCATCGTGGGTTCCGTACAGAGTCCGACTCGGTAGGTTCGCGGGTCCTACCCAGCAGGTCCGGGCCAGACCTAAATCGGTCCGATCTCTGGTTGATGTGGTGAGTCTTTAGCTTTCCCCGGCCCAAATATGCTCACTGGCCATGTGCGGCACACTTGGTCCCATTGGAGGTGGTCTCTGGTTGGGCAAAAGACATATGGTATTGGCGAGGAAGTGGTGCGAAGCAGGTACATAGCACGAACGGTGGTCTGAGGTGTATAGCATGTCTATCAGTGTACATACGAGGTTGTGGCTCTTTTTCTTTTTTTCTTTTCTTTCTTGGATTCCTTTCGTTTGAATATATACAGGGGGGACAGTAGAGGCGGTTTAGTATCGAACTCAGCGCGCAACGCTAATATCTAAACCGGGTGACGGTGCATCCCCTACCAAGGGCTCTGGTGTTTGATGGTCCTTCGACGGAGGGTGAGTCCATTCTATCCAGGGATGGCAGAGAGGCCAGTTGGATGGGTGGGAGTAGCATAGAGGGTACGGAATAAGCCATTCCTTAGTACCCTGACCGTCCATAGCAGCGGGATATTGGAGTTCTACCAAGTAGAGTCTGATTGCGGTCCAAGCATTGGGGTCTGTGGAGGGTGGGGTTTCAGAGTAAATATTAAAGCAGGGGGCTAGAACCCCTCCTGCGATCTTAGTGTCAACTCCAATGGTCTCAATGAAGTAGCCAAGTGCGGTATGTAGCGCCGGGAGGGCGGATGCATGGGAATAGGCGGTGTCGTACTCTGTGAGGATGGCGACGATGGGTTGATAGACTGCATCTGATGTATTTGACGGCCTGCTTCACAATTGTAACATCAAGGGTGGTGAACCCTGAGAGCGCTATGAGCAAGGCGGAGGGTTGGGTGACCCCGAAGGCGCGAGCTTCAAAAGTAACCTTGGTCAAGGACCATACGCAGTGGTCCAGCAAGGTCTGAGCAACCTGGTTTGGGAGAGTATACAAGGAAGGCGTTGGGCAGTCCAGTGGCGTTCTTGAAGGACGCATATGGAGACGAGATATTGATGGTTATGTTGGGGAGGTTCATCGCATCACCGCGATCTCAGTAATCGAGGTGCATATCTTTTCCACGAGGGGCTGGACTGTTGCAGGGGGATCAGGCCCTTGCCACTCGAAAGGGCGGATGAATAGTTTTGAGTGAGGGGCGCCAAACTAGTTGCACAAAAGTTCGTCGTCGAGGTCCTCAATGAGTTCCGTGAGTGTGAGGGGCTCTATGCGTGGGAAGCCACCATCTGGGGGGATTGTGAATTGGTTCCCGTATGGGCTGGACGGGGGAGGGGGGGTGCCTGGCAGGCCGACGAGGGAGATAAATGGGACAAGATGGCCGCTACCTGTCCGCAGGTCAGACCTTTGATTGGCAATGATGGACGCACCTCGAGGAGCTGCACCTGCTGAGGACAAACTTGGAGGCTTGGCACCACTTGGGCGTGTACTCCTAGCGTTGCTCGATCAAGCACTATACCTGCCATGAAAGTTCAGATGGGAGATGTGCATGGGGGAGAGCCGACCTTGGAACAGGACTCGCAGGAAAAGACGGCGCATTTGTGGGGACGGTGAGAGGTCACGGATAGGTTGTGCATTCACAGAAGGAAGGGAAAGGGTGGGAGAGGCGAGGGAGAGAGCCGCAGAGAGGGATGCAGATAGTCTAAGACTACGAGTACTCAAGGGGATATGAGTTTATTGTGCCCCCCATGGGTCAATCTCGCTCATTCAGGCAGTTCGTGGAGAGGGTCCAGGATGGCCATTCCAAGCAATGACGAGAGTGGTGACATTTAGTTCAAAGTTCAGTGACAAGGACCTAGCATGCAGATTCTAGGGGATTGAGGTGATGGATCTCAAGTCACTGGACTCTCTCAGCTTCTTCCATGTGGACTTCCCGTCACTCCGTCTCCTTGCCTCGTCAGCACAACATCGAATCGCATCCCAGAATTTTTCGATACAGATTTCCTGACAAGTACAGTTGCTGCACCAAACTTCCAGGTCTCAGTCTCGCATACCACAATTGTGTTTCATTCTCCAGAAACAGTTGGCAAATTACAAGACTGCGGGCTCTACAATGAATGAAGGCTTGGTCTGACTCCACAGAATCTCAGAGCAGGATCAAGGTGGCTGCCATTTCCATCTTCCGGGACTTTCATGCTATCATATCGGATAGTTGACACTTGGCAAAATTAGCACAGGATGCATGGTACGTGCCAGAAACTGTTGTCCTTTGGAGATATGTGGCACCTGACCAGAGAATAATACCCAGTCAGCCGTCAGGTCTCTGTTACGCATAGCGTACTCGATGGGCTAGGCTCCTAACTTGCTACTCGAGTGATACTCACAAAGAGACCAACTCAAGAGACGGCAAGAGACAAAGGAGGACGAGGGTTCGGTCAAGGGGTTTCCTTGAGCGAAGATGAGGACGAGGATCGTTCAGGGGTTTCCTGGAATGAGACTAAGACGAGGATCGATCAAGGGGTTGCCTTGAGCGAGACGAGGACTAAGAGTTTGACTTAGGAAAGTCGCAAGGATGGGACTTGATAGTATGCTAGTATTGCGCAGTTCAAGACTGAAGTACACGAGATACAAACAAGGTATTTATATGTGTCTACCTTGCGCATGGACCAAGAAAGCAAGAAAGGAAACTAGAACAAGAAAGGAAACGAACAACGAAGAACGTTATGGAATATGGGCGAAGTTAGCCGTCGTGAGAGAGAACGGTGTTTGGAAGAGCAGAAGAGGAAGAAGTCTCACACAGTAAACGAGTCAAGGTGAAAGAGATGGGTCCGGTGATCAACAGAAAGGCGGAGTGGAAGAAGCGACGGTCACCTTGCCAATTGTCACGAAAGGAGGAGAAGAGGAAAAGAACAAGACGATGAAAGAGAAGATAAATCGTAACAGTCTCCAGGTTCGTGATCTATTTTGATAGCTGCGGATATATTATGAGACAGTCTTTCCAGTCTCTTTCCTTGGATTTTTGCCAAACCTCCTTCAGTCACCAAAGTCTGGACAGTCCAGCTTGTTGAGCATCCTGCATGAACTGACATCGTCAGAGTGGTGCAGGCTTGAGAACGCCCATGATGACCTCGTATTCCGGCGTGTCTGTTGGATGCCACCTTTGAGCTGATATCCAAATGACACACTCCCTGTTTCCAATCTTTCAGTATGGAGTCGCGATGAAGTGTATTCCTGTTAATGAAACGTGGGTGAATGTTGGGATTACAAGCATGATCCTTGGAGCGGGTCTGTTATGCCCCATATTAACTTGAGCGCAAGGGCACGTGTCCCATCCCGAGTCCACTCTCATACTTTGTGGCCCAACATGACAAAATGAGAAGGTTTGGATTTACATGATATGAAGGATGGAACTGATTGAGTAGAAACAGGATTCTGGCTCAGTTGAGAAACAGAGCAACCAAAATGTGGACCGAGGATGCAACGTTTGACTATGCTGTAAAGGGTGTGCAGTACAAATGTCATACGCACACTATTGCTGATCGTCGTATCCACAGCCTACCAGCTTCCTCGGAAAACAGGCTGAGAAATTCTGGAAGTGAATATTCTGTCAGATCTCACTCTCCGAGCGATGTGTGTACCATTTGGCTATCCTGACTCTCATCTGTTACTCAAGGTAAAGCACAGGTACTTATATTCACATTTAATGCCACAGAAACGGTTGATCTCCGGTTACGTTGCAAGATAGCACGTGCTGCTCGTCCTTCAAGCTTCAACGATTGGGGTTCTTCTAGAGATGGAGCAATCCTACCATTGAAACCACACTTGAGCTGCCATGTCATGTCTCCGGGGTGACAGAAATCATCACTATTGAAGTGTCTTCATCTCACGAAACTGCACCGGCGGTCAGGGCAATGGGCTTGGATCGTAAGGATGTTCACGTTTCCTCCTGTTCTGTGCAATGGGTGTCTGTATAACGTGTTTCTACTGGCCCATTAGATCTTGGCGGATTGTGGGCGAACTGTTACGCGTAGCGTATACAATGGGCTAGGCTCCTAACTTGCTACTCGAGTGATACTCACAAAGAGACCAACTCAAGAGACGGCAAGGGACGAAGGAGGACAAGAGTTCGGTCAAGGGGTTTCCTTGAGCGAAGTCGAGGACGAGGGACGAGGAGTCGTTCAAGGGGTTTCCTTGGAATGAGACTAAGATGAGGATCGGTCAAGGGGTTACCTTGAGCGAGACGAGGACTAAGATTCGACTGAGAAGTCGCAAGGATGGGACTCGAATATACGCTAGTATTGCGCAGTTCAAGACTGGAGTACAAATAGAGTAAACGACGAGTATTTATACGTCTGACACCTTGTGCACGGACCAAGGAATCGAGAAAGGAAATAGAACTAAGAAAGGAAAGGAACATCGAAGAATGTCAAGGAATACGGGCAGGGTTACCCATCGTGAGAGACATGGGCAAAGGGTGAGACGAAAGGGGAAGAAGAAGTACATGGGAGTCGGATGAGTCTGAAAGAGATAGGTCCAGTGATCAAAAGAAAAGCAGAGTACAAGTAGAAGTGATTGCCTCTCCAGTTAGAATGATGAGAAGAGAAGAGAATTAGGATGAGGCGATGAAAGAGAAGAGAAATCATAACATTACCCCCCTTGTACAGTTGAACTCCAGGTTCAACAGTCAATCCCGGCTTACCTCAATAGCTGATTCCAGGGAAGTACGAGGTTTTGGTCGTTCGCCAGTTAGTTAGACGGGGGAACGTGAGCAGACGGACAGAGATCAAGGATGTGTCCTGGCTGAGCACAAAGCCCGCAGTTACGATGGGGGCAGTATCGGTCACCATGACCCCAGTTATGACAGAAGTTGCATTGGATAGTAAGGCAGCTACGCACAGGATGGCCTGGGGCGGACTCATGGCAATGAGGGCAAGTATAGGTGGGGCAGTTCTCTCGTATGTGACCATGAGCATGACATTGAAAGCACTCAGTGGTCGAGGAGGCGATAGGAAGTTGATAATGATCGGGTAACAGGAGAACTTGCGTAGGAGAGGATAAAGAACGATTGCCATTCGGGAGAGTGATCCATTGTGGTCGGTCGCGGGGGATGGGAATAGCTGCGGTGATGGGGTCTTCTTCATCATCGGTGGGAGCCCAGTCGGACTCAACTGCGGTGGGAGTGTCTGCGGGTGGAGGGGAAGAGAGACGAAGGGCAAGAGAGCTACGGGTAGGAGGAGGAACCAGGAGGGGGGCGCGAGTGGGAGAATGTAATATAAAAGCGTCTGTGCATGAAAGGTAATGGTCGCGTTGGTCTTGTGGAAGGGTGAGGAAAATTCGACGAAAGGTGGGATAAATGCGGTCCGGCGTCAAGGCTTCGATGTAAGTACTAAAGTTCACGTGACGAAGGGCAGATAACGTAGATCGAGAAATTTCAGACAGAGAGAAACGTAGGGGGATGTCCGGTTCAGTAGAAGACAAAAGAAGAATGAGAGCACTAGCAGCTCCATGGAAGATACGAATGAGGTCTTGGACGACGTGGTCGTCGGCAAAGAGGGGGTTGTTTTCAATGGCGTGTAAGATTGGGGGGGAGTCCAAGACGGCAGAGAATAAGGACAGTTGGGCGGGTTCCGGCAGGAAGGTAGGGTAGACTTTTCTGGAGTGCAGTCCGGTAGGTGATCCAGATGGGGAGGACAGGGACGAGGAGGATACCGAGGAGGTCAAGAACGACATGGTTTGGAATGGTAGAGTTGAGGAGAGTAAGATCGCAAGAGATACTCACGTAGAGACCGTCAATTGGGATCTTACCATTCTAGAGGTGATGGAGACGTTTATAACTTCGAAAGATTGAAGCGGAGTGGCGGAGGTTGGATTCGGGTTCCCAGGTGTTTTCAGACGAGGGGTAACCTTTCCACGCGGTCAGGTACTTCCGTCGGCTGACTGGGCCTTTGTGTGAGAGAATCGCTTCTACTTCGTATTCTTCTTCATTATCTATGACGTCAGGTGGCGGGGAAGCGAAGGAGGGGCCGTAAGTTTCAGTGGAGTGAAAGGGGGATAAGAGGGAGGCGTGAAATACGTTGTGAACCTTCCAAGTTTTCGGGAGACGGAGTTTGTAAGTGAGTGGGGATAGAACACGAATGATTTCGAAGGGACCGTGGCGCTTGGGTGCGAGTTTCCTGGACGGGTAGTGAAGACGGAGATGAGTCACTTCTAACCACACCTTGTCTCCGACTTTCCAAGGTGTAAACCGGCGAGTTGTTCTGAGGGACATGATTTTCCTAGCGGATTCGTGGGCGGCGAGTGCTTCTTTACGAGATTCGTCGAGATTGGAGAGTCGTTTTTCGAGGGCAGGGAGGAAGGTTTTGCCGAGAAGGGGGTAGGAACGAGGTTCATAGCCATAGAGTAACGAGAACGGGGAATGTTTAGTGGAGCTGTGTGGAGCGGAATTGTGATGAAATTCGGCTGCGGATAAGGATTGCGCCCAGTCATGGGGATTATTGGCGCAAAAGATGCGGAGATAGGTTTCGAGTTCTTGATTGGTTTGTTCCGTTTGTCCATCGGATTGGGGGTGATAGGCCGTGGATAGGCGAACGTCATACTTGAGGAGACGGGCGAGTTCTCTAGCGAAGGCGGAAGCGAATTGAGGTCCTCTATCGGAGATGAGGGAGTCATGGAGACCGAAACGTTTAAACACATGATGGAAAAACAAGGAGGCGATTCCAGCGGCGTCAATGGTTTTTGAACAGGGGAGGAGAATTACCCCCTTCGTAAGGCCATGGTCTACTATGACCAGAATAGAATCGTGGCCGTCAGAGATGGGCAAGTCAGTGATCAGATCACATGATAATTGACGGAAGGGTAGAGAGGAAGAGGATGGGATCGGGGTGAGCGGAGGAACCATAGAATGAGTATTGACTTTATTCTGTTGACAGACGGCGCAGCCATCGACAAAGTGTTTGACGAAGGTAGAGAGTCCAGGCCACCAGAAGTCGCGCTCGAGGATGACCTTTGTTTGGTAAATGCCCATGTGGCCGGAGAGAGGGGAAGAGTGGATGGAATGCAGAAGCACCGATCGAGCAGGAGGGGGAACGTACATACAGCCTTTAAAGTAGAGATGGCCGTTGTCGAAATGCCAGTCAGAAAGGGAGACATGGGAGAATAACGGGGATCCCTCGTCGAGGGCGGCGAGAGCTTTGATAACAAAGGGGTCAGATGGCATGGAGGATTGGATGTGGTGGGCGAGGGCGATGTCGAGAGCATTGATAACAACAGGATCGGGGACAATGGATGCGTCTGCATTGTCGGAGGAAGTGTCAATGGAGTCCCGTCGGGATAGAGCGTCAGCGGGGCCCATCTTGGTGCCTGGAGTGATGACCCAGTTGATGTCAAAGTCCTATAAAAAGAGAGACCAACGAGCTTGACAACGTTGTCAAGCT
>JBBPNZ010000593.1:0-16671 GCA_038091195.1 Phylloporus rhodoxanthus | reverse complement strand
TTCTGAATTCCCCAATGACAATCAGACCACTTACTCCCTATGAATGAGAGAGCAACACAGTGGAAGAGACAGGCACAGATCAGTACCATTCTGAATTCCCCAATGACAATCAGACCACTTACAAGCTAGTATGAATGAGAGAGCAACACAGTGGAAGAGACAGGCAGGGATCAGCACCATTCTGAATTCCCCAATGACAATCAGACCACTTACAAGCTATGAATGAGAGAGCAACACAGTGGAAGAGACAGACAGGGATCAGCACCATTCTGAATTCCCCAATGACAATCAGACCACTTACAACCTATGAATGAGAGAGCAACACAGTGGAAGAGATAGGCAGGGATTAGCACCATTCTGAATTCCCCAATGACAATCAGACTACTTACTCCCTATGAATGAGAGAGCAACACAGTGGAAGAGACAGGCAGGGATCAGCACCCTTCTGAATTCCCCAATGACAATCAGACCACTTACCCCCTATGAATGAGAGAGCAACACAGTGGAAGAGACAGGCAAGGATCAGCACCATTCTGAATTCTCCAATGACAATCAGACCACTTACAAGCTTTGAATGAGAGAGCAACACAGTGGAAGAGACAGGCAGGGATCAGCACCATTCTGAATTCCCTAATGACAATCAGACCACTTACAGACTATAAATGAAAGAGCACCATAGTAGAACAGACAAGCAAAAATCTGCATTATTCTGGATTCCCTAATGACAATCAAAGCACTTACCTCCTTTCAGTGCAACAAAAAAACATAATATATATTATATCACTGAATAATTGAATAATTGAAACACTTCTTACATATGTGTGTGGAAACCATTCTGCACATTTGGTAAACAGTTTGTCTTGCTCTTCACCAGTAAATGGTGAGGTGGAATCATGTTTACCAGCAACAAATGGTAGCAGCACTCTATAAATCAATCAACTGTCAATTATTATCCATCAAATTATATGTGAAAACCCCACCCACCTTCTCATACAATACTGGATACAGAGCAACATGTTGGACTGCTGTGTAGTAATTAGTAACATTTGCATGACTTCCTCATTCAAGGCTACTGCAGTTCTCTCCAAGAGGACTTGGCATCCAATGTCAGATTTGTGCATGTCTATATATATAAAATTGAACCAAGCTACAATAGACAATGTGGTTCTGCTTACTTTCCAGTTCTACATAGTCCTTTGGAGGATACTTTCTTGCTTTTAACCTTTCCCATGCAGTGTTGTTCCTCAACATCTCTGTTACGTACTCCTTCATCTTCATGCGCCGCTCTTTTGTCGGCAACTTCATCTCATCTGGTTTGAGTTCTCCATAAGCCACGGCCAATAGTGCATCACACTTGGTGAACACAATCACAACAGGCACTGCAATTGAATAGTGATTGAGATGTAAGGTATGGTAAAGCAAAATTTTACCATTTCCTGTGTCACACTCGTCAAAAAACTTTTCCTCTGCACTCAACACAGCACGGTGATACTGGTCCATCGAGATGCAGTACCTATCAGTAAGAAGTTGTCCTCAGTGAACTGTGGGTGCTATTATCTCTTTACCATATAGCATGAATGCGTTTCTTGAGGAAAGTGGTCTTTGCACGTTTGTTAACAAAGTCCTTCATCTGCTCGAATTCTTCTATGCTGCCGGCCTCGAATCCCGGCGAGTCATGAAAGACAAAGCCTGGGTTACTTCGGAAGACCATCTCGTTTTTAATGTCATGCATTCCACGCTTGAGACACATTACGTGAATCTGGAAATGGGATCTAATGTTACGACTGGCACGCACCTCCGTAGATTCCTGGATCTGTGCACGATCAACCTGATCACAAACCATCACTGCCTAGCTAGATCGAAAAAGAAAGAGGACTATACTTTTCGTCCCTGATCGTCGTAGATCTCCGGGTCTTCTGTAGAGTCGCAGATTCTCTTGAGAATGGTTGTCTTGCCCGCGTTGGGCCGGCCGATAACGAGAATCCGGAACCGTCCAAATTTCTCTCGAAGATTTTTGACCTCCATAGTGTGGGTAAGAGTTGTGAATAAGGCTGGGAGGTGAGCGTTTCGATGGTTGTTTGCTCGAGTTGTAGGAGGAAGGGACGAACGGATGTTGCCGTTGTTCCCAAGATGGAGCTTGCACTGCTGCATCGGCCAGTCGTCATTGGTACGATCATAAATCCATCCTCTTAGTAGCATAAACGAGTACGCTACTCAATCACTCCTGCACCCTGCACATATACCGAAAACCATGTTCTACCCTGCATCCATCTCGACTAGCGAGCTTATACTCGCGTTGGTGTACTCGTCCCGCATAACTACCACCGCACTCGACAACCCCATCCGAGGAGCCAGTCCATCTGCCCCTAGACACGGCCGCTCGTCACGCGTGTCGACGGTCAATTTTGGCTCTAACGTGGCCAATGCATATGAGACGAGCCCGGGATGGGCTGAGATCGACGAGAAACAGAAGTTGCAGTGCATACTGGACGCGGAATGACATTAAAGATGCATGTCCGGCACCGTTTCCAGGGCTCTCGGTGCAATTCAAGGAGACCCCTTGGTCCACGTCCACCAAACCTCATTCTTGCGTGACAAACCACCTCTTCGGTGCCTCGAGCGACCAGCTCTTCTGAAGAGGAAAGCGCCCGCCCCATCCTTGACCGCAGCCATGAACCAAAGAAGAACGACAAGGACAGACGAGCAGCACGCGAGTAAAGAAAGAGAAAAGAGTGATTGCCTTCATTTTGAATGCTCTACATGTTTTCACACGACTAGATGAGAAAAGGAAATATCTAAGTTAAAAATAACTACACAGACCCGTGCGTCGATGAAAAGAGAGGAACATGGACCAACGACACAAAACCCCAGTGGTATGAAGAAACGGGTCACCGGCCAGCAAGACTGGCGTATTTTGATACACAACTCGCACGCGGCCGTTGCGGCGGTTTTACAGCTGGGTATACCAACATGTCCTCTGCAGGCGTCGGCAGAGGGTGCGGTCGGCGCACCGCAGGGCGCGGCGGCGACCCCTGGAAAAGCGACGGACAGCTCTCGGTCGAGTCCGGGGACAGCGCATCCGCCTCGCTGTCGCTCCCAGACGTCCGCCAGAGGATGTCTTCGATGGTAACGGTGTGCGACCGCGCCGGTTGGTCCACGTTGGTGCCGTAGGCGAAGCGCATGCGCAGACGACGTGTGTGCGGGGATACGTTGTCGTCCTCGTCGGAATCAATTTCGTCGCCGTCGGCATTCAGTCGGGCTGTCCCGTGTGTCAGACATGAAACGTATGGGATGAAAATTGCTTACCCCAACCTCTTCGTCGTCTGCCCTGACCTGTTGGAGGGGAGGGATTGGAACGGGTAGATGTATCACCCCTTCGATCGCCGGATCGGACGAGTTCGGCCTGACGAACAGGCTGGGAGTGATCGTCCCGATCCCGCGCGAGGAGGTTGACAAGCGTGCCCCGCACTTCGGGTGTGTTTGCAAGATTATGAGGGATATCCAGATACGTACGTGCAATCTGAGCATGATCATGATACGTCGCAATATGTTCTCTAAACGCCGCGGAGAGGGTACGGCGGTTGGAAGACAAGAATTCGTCAACGGGCGTGCCATTTGATGATGTACGTGATATCGTCTGTGGGAGGACAATGTGTGCCGTGTTGTCTACGAGAGTGGCGTCGCGAGCTGGCCCGAGGGGGCGTCTGCCCGCTGGACGATTAGGCACCGACCTCGAATCGTTGCTCCCGACCTGTGACGGGATACGAGTCCCAGTGTCTCGAGCAGCGACAGCCGGGGTATCGCCGCGCACACTCGAAGCCAGCTCTACTCTTCTAGACCTCTGGGCCGCCAAGCGATCCGTCATGTTCTCCAGTTCCCGTGCGATCTGGGCCGTTTGTGCTTGCAACCGCTGCTCAATCTCCGACAGCGTCAGTCGCGGGGAGAGCATCCCTTGACTGTCGGATGAGTTTACGCGTGCGGCGACGCGTCTTCCAACCACAGTGCTCGACTCGTCCCGGTTCGTGCTCTGGAAGTCTCGCCTCTGAGCAGTGTGTGGATCCACTGGGTTTGCAACACGAGGCTGGACGGGATCTGGCATGGGAGGTGTGCGGGGTCGGGGCGGGACCGGAAGCTCCAACCCCGGACGATCGCCCTGAGAGAACCTGTCCCATACGAACTCCCTCCTCGTGTTGTTTCCATTGCTGGATTCGAACTCCTCCAGCCTCTGTCGAGCAGAGGGAGATACGATTGAGCGCAGCCTCGCAGCGCTCAGGTTGAGCCCCTCAATCATCCGGTCGCTTGTGAGCACAAGCGCAGAATGCGACGGGCGAATGCTGGTGTCGTGACTGAAGGCGTTGCGAGGTTGGGTGGCGCTACTGTCTGTCGAGGTCCCAGCCCCCGCACTCTCGCGCGGGATGCGATGCAACATGTCATTGATGCTGTTCCGAAGAGAAGTGATTCGCTCGTACGCAGTATCGAGGGCAACAGAGGCTTGTCTGAGGTTGTCCCGGCTCTGAGAGTACAGGGGTGGGCTTGACGTCCAAGTGTCCGGACTAGAGGGGAATGCAAACTGCGGTGCGGTAACGGCGACGTCGCCGGTTGCTCCCTGATGATATGCCGGCTCTGGAGACACCCGTCCTGTTGGCCCAGCATCCGAACCAGAATCCATGCCAAGCTGTACAGGACTGAGTGAAGTAGTGACAAGGTCGAGAAAAGCTCTACGACAGGCGTACGAGCACAAGTCCGGCCAAATATTCCCATCAAGCCAAAGCGATGAAACATGTCCATTAGCATCTCTAAGATAATATACAACACTAGAGCGATCATTGCCTTTGAAACAGTCCCAAAAATATAAAGTAAAAGTCAAATACGTGTGTATCGTGTCCGGGATTACTATGAGTTCGTATGACTGGGATTATCAGCGACTGGCCCCTTCAACCGTCCCTTCAAAGGCCTCATTTCCAGTGTTGCTCGTGATAATTTCGAGTGCCGCATCATCTTGGCCAGCAGAGGATCGTCACCAGTATAACAAAATGCAAGCATGACACATATTATGATGAGTCCGGCCGTTATGCTGCAAAGCGCAGCCCAGCCATGTCTGATATGACCGTAGATCTGGAGGATAATGTGTCAGCAAATTTTCATCGGTAAAGGTAGTCAAACACGAACCTGTCCACCGATGATAGGGCCCACTGTTCATGGTGAGTACTAAATCACTATGCATAGATATTTTAAAAAGATACTGACCAGCAGTTCCAACACCAAAGGCCAGATTGAAAGCCCCATACACATGAGCAACTGCAAGTATCATATAATCAGTCAATGAATACATGGAAGTCGAAGGGACTTGCATCCAACACCCTGCATTCCCCGAGAAACGGTTGCCAACTCTGTGGTCACCGGAGGAACAACTCCCGAAACAAATAAGCCTAAAGGCGATATGCCGTAAGGTCAAATACAAACGCTAGTGCGTGACGCTCACTTTGCAAGGCGAGGGAGACGACAAACAAAGCGATTGAGGCCCTAAAGATCAAAATGATCCACCAGGGGATCGCGAGGAGTAGACACATAGTCGCGATATATTCTGAGCCAATTCGATCGGCAAGTAATCCGGATAACGGGGACGCTAGTGTTGAAGTGAGATTTACTCTGCAAGCCTAAGTGACTCGAAATCGCTCACAAATCAAGGCAGGCGTAAGGCCTGCCATGTATACCAGTCCGACTTGATCGGAAGTGTATCCCCACACTGCTTGCAAGTGGAGGGGAAGAGTGGGTTCCTGCATAGTGTTGAGGGCACTAGACAGGAGAGTGTCAACACGGCTCACGGCTTGTCACAAAAAACATACCCGTAGATCAAGGACATGGTTAACGCAACAATGGCACGAGGATTGTGCGCCAACATGCCTATTACTGTGAGCCAAGGGAGCGGGTTTCGAACGAGTGAAACCTCTGGGATGATCAGATTGTTCGAAGGGTGGGAATCTAGTGTGTTCCGTTTCTGACTGGAATCGAGTGAAACTGCTTGTTCCGTAGAATGTACTGGAGTGAGGTCTGGAGCAGAGGTATCGATGGCATCCGGCGGGTGATGAGAGGAAGACGGTGATTCCAAGTCTGTGGTAACGTTGACATATTTGCGTGTTGCTGGATCATACCCCCATCGAAGGGCGACATCTCTCTCGATGATGAGGAGACGAAGAATGAGATCAACGGCAGTGCATATTTCCCCGAATACAAAGGGTCCACGAAAACCAAATCGGGCATACAAGGATCCACCTGCAGGGGTGCCAACCATGAGGCTTAGCAGGGTCAGCCAGGGACTGGAGGAAAAGGCACAGCATACCCAACGGAGAGACCTGTCATTGCGATACCAAGTTGCCCTGGATAAGGAACGTTGGAGATAAGGCAGGGAATGGTAAAAGAAGTGACTCACTGCCAACGTTTTCTTCTGGAGTGGTATCACAACTGAGAACAAGATGAGTAAAAAAATGGAAATTAGGACGGGGTACGATACAGGAGTGCCAGGCCAACGATCCAAACTACGGAAGAGCTGATTCCCTGCAAGACGCGTGCGACAGCCATAAGTGGGTAGTTTGGTGCCTCCATCAGGAGTACCTGGGCGCCAAAAAGTGCCAAGATGCCAAGGACAAGGGGAGTGCGCCTAGAGGAATTCTTTTCCGCAAAGACTGCGATGGGGATCGTAGCTGAGAAATGATGAGGAAGGAACGGGTAAGATAGAGGGGATGACGTACAAAGGACCAGGCCGAGGGACTGGAGGGGGAGGTGTGAGGGACAGAAGGAAGGGAGCAGAGAAACGTACATATGCAAAGAGAAGCCAACCTGTGAGGGCAGAGATGGAGTGAAAATTGAGACGCTCGAGTTGGAATGGCATGACGGGGATGATGATGGAGTAGACGAGAAGATCGGTGGTGATACCTGGAGAGGTGTGAAACGACAGAAAGGGGCGCGAGATATCACGAACCGAGACCGACGACTAGTATGGCAATGAGTAGACAAGGACGGGGAAGGGAAGAGGACGGACCTATCGTGATGAACCATACGGACGAACGCCATTTGAGCCCCCAGGGCCTTGTTGGTTGGCGGTTGAAAAGGAAGGACAGGCCCATTGACTTGATGGGGGCTTTGCTGGCGGACACGCCAAACGTTCAAAACGTTTTTATTAGCTATCTTACGTGATCGAGCACAGTCACACTCTGAGAACGGACTCAAAGTCGAGCGAATCTCCTATAAGTATGTACTAATCCTATGTATGAAGCCAAATGATTGTCACCAACTGGTTGCCGTCCCAGTTATCCCCGCACAGTCACTCCAAAAGGCGACGACAAGCAGTAATAACTATTGTAACCAGTACCTTATCCTTCTTGAATTGAAGAATAGAAGCCTACGTGTTTCAGTAATGGCTTCACACACTATCGGATTGAGGGTTTCAATGTTGGCATCAATTCTCTGCCTAACGATGGAGATCATCAATACATACGAGTGTCAATCCTGGAATGCCGTGAGCCAGTTCTCCCCAACATGTCCACTCTGGAAGCAAGAGGTCTAGTTATTCAAATAATCACGATTGTATAGCGGGAAAAAATTCGCGAATCAACATCCTCTACCAAGTACATTGTTACAGTGAGAATATCAAACGGAAGTGCATAGCGCAGTACCACAAAACAGATTAAGATGTCACTGAAAAACAGAAATAAGCACAGCAGAGCAAGTAGAGAGAACACCAACTCACTGTAGCTAGCAGGGTCAATATGCTCGGGCAACTCTGGTACTGCCACTTCGAATCGAGATTGGATAGCAGCCATCACCTGCTGGTCACTCTCGGTCGACACAAACGTGATAGCAAGGCCCTTGGTACCAAATCGCCCAGCACGACCGACCCGGTGAAGGTAACTGTCTGCATCGGGGGGACAGTCGTAATTGACAACGATGTTGACTCGTTCAACATCAATCCCACGGCCAAAGATATCGGTGGCAACCAGTATTCGCTTTTCAAAAGCCTTGAAGGCTGTGTAACGTTTGATACTTTTGATCACGTCAGTAGGGCAATAAAAAGAGGTCTTTCCAACCTACCGCTCCTCCTGTGCGAGACCAGAGTGGATGCTGATACTGGGGAAATTGCATGATACCAACAGTTTATCCAGCTCGATAGCGCGCGCAACAGACTTGACAAAGATAACGACCTAGCAAGGGGTAAATACGATACCAAGCCTCATAAAAGTGCTTACTTGGTTGAACTCCAATGTATCGAGCAAGTCATTCAATCTCCTGTTCTTGGCATTCTCTTCTAGCTTGACATAGTGTTGTTGGAGACCGTGCAGCGTTAGCTTTGTCTCGTCGTCGACAAAAATCTCAAGAGGCTATTGTTCCAATGTGAGAACATATTCTTAATTCAAGTGCAAAGACTCACGTTCGCCATGAACTTTTTACAGGTGACGCGAATTTCCTTTGACAAGGTGGCGCTGAACATCATCACTTGCTTGTGGTGGGGGGTGGCGCGGAAGATTTCTTGGACATCCCTACGCATGTCTACGCAGCAAAGAAAGGGCGGGATAGCGGTTAGATCGCGATTGAATTTTGGGGTGAGCGAGAAAAGAAGAAACTCAAGAACGGAGAAGGAAGTGCAGCGCCGAACATCAACTGCGAAAAGCCCATGTGAAACTTTGCCGCGGCGAGAGCAGGAAATCGAAATTGAATCCGCGGTGTTCTTCATCATGCAACGCTCTCAGCAACTCAGCAACCCGACGATGAACCCATGACCATGCTTCAACACCAAATCCATGTGGTGCCCACGGCGCTTGCCCAAATTGGCAGTGTGACGTGGAGTATGGCGACAAGAACTTCGTTGACCGGTGGCGGAGACCGGCGTGATGGGCGCAATTTTGTTTAACGGCGCAATATTCCCATGACTGGCAGCCGAAACTGAAGGGCGGAAACTAACCAAGCTGTTCTAGCATTTTGTCGCACTCGTCCAAAGTGAAGTGCTTGACGTTCTTGGCATCCAAAATCTTGTCTCGGGTGAGGGCGTTCAGGCGGCCAGGAGTCGCCACAACGATGTGTGGGCACCGATTTTTGTCGCGAAGGATTTCCGCGTCCTTTTGTACGGGAGTACCGCCAAAAAAGGTGTGTACCCGTACGTCAGGCATGTACTTTGCGAAACGAGTGTACTCGTTCTTGATTTGGAAGGCGAGTTCACGGGTATGGCACAAGACAATCACAGAAACTTCGCCGTTTACAGGCTCTAGTTGCTGCAATGTGGCAAGTACGAAGACCGCAGTCTTGCCGTGCCCAGACTTCGCCTGACAAAGGACATCCATTCCCAGGACAGCTTGGGGGATACATTCTTGTTGAACTGTGGATAGTAATATGGAGTCAGAAAACAGTACAATTCAAGTTGCGCCACAAGTACCTTCTGAGGGATGTTCGAAACCAAGATCACTGATTGCTCGCAGAAGTTCAGGCTTTAACAAGAAATCCCTAAAGACAAAGCCCGTCAGCGAGATACCTCAAAAAAAAAGAGTGAAAACCAACCTGAAGCCAGTGGAGTGAATGCCTGAAAAGTTTTTCTTGTCTTTTTCAACGTCGCCATCTGCTACCGCCGAAGCAGCGACGCCGTTCGTAGGTGCAGCAGCGCCATTGGGGACGACATCGTCTTCATCCTCGTAGTTGACCAGTTCTTCGTTGTCGTGCGACATTGCTGGATAGAATTATCGAGTATTATTCCGTACGTAGAGTGAACACAAGGAAGCAGGAGATGGTCAAAGTCAAGAAGAAACAAATTTGTGGCACTGTCAAAGAGGTTGGTTGAATGCTGACTAATGAAGCGGTATTATGCTGTCTTACTTAATCTCACATGCGCACGGGCCTTTGCTCCACTCCCGAATATACCCTGGAGGCTCAGATTTCTTGGAGGTGTTTTCGAGATGCAGCCTGTTAGCTGCGAGACGTTTTGAACTAGAGTGCGTGCAAATCTCAGCTTTTTGGCTGTCCAACGGTTACAGTCATCCCGTTACGTAGCCACCGTTTTTAGTGCGTTTCCGCAACCATCGCATTGACTCTGAGGCCTTTGGAACATATCTCTTCGCCGAGGGAGGTCGGTCGGGGAATTGTTATCTTATCGCTTCGTGGCAACGGGGCGACTGCGGATATCTTTATCCTACAGCATTTTGGGCTCCCAGAACACTAGGGCAGTTACGCGTCAAGCTGTAACCTCTCAAACCCGATCAATTGCTGTGTGGTGGTATAAAAGCTGCTGTATTTTGAGTGGCCTAGAGGACGAGACGCAAGATGACATCCTATCCATTCTGGCGAGTATTTTTTGCTATACCACGCAGGTGCCCTTGCTAAATACCGTTTTGCGTAGGCTTGGCGGTAAGCTAGTTTGTCCATTGTGCATGAAATCAGACTTATGGTCCAATTACAGGCGTTGCAGCTTCCAGTAGGTGGTATCCAGTAAAGTTTTACGCCTCGTCTTATGCGTCGTGTTCTAGTGGCAGCTTGTTTCACGCATCCTTTGGACTTGACAAAAGTGTAAGCAGCATTGATTTCATTGATAGATCATGCCCAACTTTCGTACAGCCGTATGCAAACTCTGGGTTCATCCGTACCACGCCCATCTATGCTTAAAAGTATCCGGATTTCATTGTCCGAGAACGGCTTGCGCAGTGTTTACACTGGCCTTTCCGCATCACTGCTTCGACAGATGACATACTCGCTCGTCCGCATTGGAAGTTACGAAGAGATGAAGCGCCGCATGTCAGCAAGTGGCAAGCCTTACACCGGCAAGCTCCTCTTGGCTGCTTGCGTTTCTGGCGGTTTGGGAGGTGTAGCAGGGAACCCCGCGGACATACTTCTCGTGCGCATGACTAGTGACTCGTTGAAACCTCCAGAAAAGCGTTATGGGTATTGTAATGCTCTAACTGGCCTTGTGAATCTTGTAACAAATGAGGGCATTAAGGGTCTCAGTAGGGGCCTTGGAGCCAATGTGGTGAGCATGCACACTATGGACAAATGACGTGAGGATTCAATATATTTCAAGACACGTGCAGCCTTAATGAATGTAAGTTATTCTGTCTCTCTCAGAGGTGGTGTGTAACATGTGTCCTTTTGATAGACGTCGCAAGTGGGGTCGTGAGTGTGATTCTCTGCTAAATCAGTGGAACACGCTTACCGAGACAGATCACAGTTACGACTTTTTCAAGACGACCTTACTTCATCATCCAATACCCTTCCTGGACTATCAGTTCCGGGACGGTTTTCTCTTGCATGTTGTCGCTAGTCTAGCAGCTGGTACCTGTGGCACGAGTTAGTTGTCTTTGGCTCGTGTATCCCGTGCTCATGCTTTTTGCAGCTGTCTGCTCACCTGTCGATGTCATAAGAACAAGAATAATGAGTTCGGTGAAAATGTTTTGTCTTCTTGTAGTTGATCTTTTACTGACGTTAACTCCGAAGTCGGGCAAGACTAGTTCAATGCAAGTTCTCCTGAAATCGCTCCGTGAAGAAGGCCCTGCATTCATCTTTAAAGGTTGGACACCCGCCTTCATGCGGCTAGGACCGAACACCGTCCTCATGTTTGTTTTCTTCGAGGTAAGTGCTTTGGAGACTTGATGATAAGTCAGCCTAACCAAAGTACACAGCAACTTAAGCGATGCTGGTCCCATTTCGCACATTCGTGACATGGACACTACCATTAGACTATACTTCAAATCTATAGCATTCGTGCTTGACTTGTATACCTCTTTCAAGTTCGGTCAACTAAGAACTAATTTACATAGATATTCATGTCCCATCGCCATATCACACTTTCTTTCTTTTCAAAGGTGTAGCATCATGACATGTTCCTAGACAACTTCCTGGATGTTTTGTTCACAGTTATGAGCAATAGATCACAATGATTCCCAAGTCTTTCATTCACGTCCACTTCCCATTCTCGATGAAAGCGTTGCAAGCTCGCACACACCCACCACATCGCCATGATGCAACAGCGCATGCAACCAAACACATTCCCCGATCATTTCGATCATTTGGCCAGCTTCCGAATTCCCTGAGGGCCTAGTGCGGTGAAAACAATTGATTCTCGATATCCTAAACCTCGGGAAAGGGGGCATCCATTTTGCGAACCTGAACCGACCCAACATTAATGCAACAGACTGATTATATGGGACACCGTTCCTGCTGATAGATTCCTTTCTTTGTATTCTGTCTGACGTGGAAGAGCAGCTCAACTGACCCTGCTGTCTCAGCGGCCAACGCCACCGTCAACCGAGGTCGCGTTATCTCTTGACACGAGGACTTGTACTCGTGGGTCGTGTTGATCGGATTACACGTTTACCCGGTGATGGTATCAAACCATCATCCCGTAGCGTGTCATATGGTTGCGATGGCACTCTAGGTATTGTTCCTCGGTAAGTGAGCCTTCCCAACTCGAATCCTCTTCCTAGCAACTTGGCAACTCTACTGAAGCAAGTTTGTGTGTTTGGACTGGTCCACCGATCAATGGATCTGTTGCTCACCGCTTGGAAATATCAAGGCTTGCTCAGCCAACCTGCAAGTGTCTTCATCTGTACATGCACTGATGATGCATGTACAGAGCTATATTTTTGAGAAATGTCGCTCTCATTGAGCGCACTGTTCGCAGAGCTCACTTCTCGAATGCAGATGGTACTGAGTAAAATGTAGAAGCGCGGGCCCAGCGGTGCATGGCCCAGGCCGCTGGCGTGAATCTGAGCAGTATCTACCATAAACAGACTCGCCAAGTTGCATTGCCTCACTGGATGCTCGGAGATAAAGGCCAGTTGACTACGACATACGACGACTCGTAGTCAAAGCAACCTGTGAATACGTCAAGAAAAGCGCCTCGCTGCACCACTCTGAGCATTCCTGGAATGCGCAACAACACTGGGATCCACTGTTCTTTCGCTACTCAGGGTCGTCACCTTCATGATCATCCCGATTGTCCATTATATGAGTGGTCGTGCGCACCTCGGGGAGGTGAAACAAGACTTCATGTATTCGTCAGAACGAAGTCATTGTTGTTGATCGGACCGTCATCATCGAGAACCCTGAAGGCCCTGTTCTGACTTCGCTTATCAGGAAATTATCACAGCCCCAAAGGAGAGACAAAGAGTTGCAAGGACAGCGAACAACGGCGACGGTGGCTTTCCTTCGTTTTGCAACCAATTGAGTTGTGAGACTAACGGTATTACTCTCATTTTATTGTATTCAGGTGCGATGTGGGTCCCTGTGGGTCCATGGATATGTAATCCCTCTTCATCCCGCCACTCGTTTTTGTCTGCTCGTGGCATGGTGACGATGCGAAGTGATAGGTGGGACATCGTTAACCGAATACATATTCAGGTGCTTCAAAGAGCGAGGAGTTCATAAATGGGACAAATGTTGCTATCAAAGCACCATTCCCCCCGCAACTGACATCTTCCAGAAGGATGGATCGCGACGGTCCCGTGAGTCGTCCTTAATATTACTGATATGGTCGCGTGTTCCTAAAACAGTCTCCCTGTTTTGCGTTCTCTAGCAAAAGTCAGAATCCATGCCAATGGACGTGGATGACGACGCTCCCTCTGGTGTATCTGTGCCGTCCGATCTTTCTCTTCCTGATCATCCCACTGGCTTGCATGACCATGCTCCGCTCATGATGCCGTCTCTGTCATCCTTACCCGCAAATGTCCTACAGGAGACTGGGGACGTTCTTGAAATCCACAGGGCAACGCGGCAGCGCAGAGATATCTTTTGCTTGCAACCATCTATACTAGAGCCCACGACTCGTAAACGAAAATACACCGATGACGCACCACACCCGGACATCATGGAGCCTGGCGATCCATTTCGAGACGGCTCAAATCCACCACCATCTAGAAGAGTACGCCCGCGTTTGCGAGGGCGAGAAGACAGGGAATTCTCCCCGCTCCTTATTATGTCTCCCACACAGGTACCTCGTATGGAGGAGAGTGTCTTAGCGTTCCATTACCCTCCACACCTGACGGATTCATCCCACTCCATCCAGCGGTACTTCCGTATTGGGGACCCCCCCGAACACGGACCATCTATACTGCAGAGCAGCTCCTCATCCAAGGTCGACGATCTAGATGATCATATGGAACGCAGGCGTTCCGATTCCACCAACTCGCTTGCAGAGGTCGCGCTGGCATCTATAGTCGCTCCAAAACGCGGTCGTCTATCAACCCTCCAGGACTTTGACCTTCCTCGTCCCTTTGAGGAAGCCAAGCGGCCGTCGTCCTCGAGCAACCCCGTCCATGAGAGGGGTCTTGAAGCGGGACCATTGTTCCTCCCCACCAGAGATGGTGGGACGGAGCCAGTGGTCTCTCCTCGACCTACGATACCTTCACTTGAACTGAACACGACCAGGTACTTTGACAAGCCGCTATGTGAGTCTCCAGACTCGATCGACCCGGCTGATGGTGGCCTCGCACACCCTGAGCCACCTACGATCCGAGTGACCGAAACCGAGCACAACTCCCCCGAGTCGATGTGATAATCTTTGGACTTGTTTCTTTGATGGACTTGCCAATTCTCATGGTTCGGACCTGCAAATTCAGACATTGTCTCATGATCGTACATCACTTGCTACTCTGTATCATAAATAGGACGATCGTCCGCAGTGACATTCTAGTATACATCATGTATCATCTTGTACAAAACACCCCTTAGTCCTTAGATACTTACATCACGGACTCGCATATGTAATTCACCACTGGTACTGATATTACCCGGATCAGTTCTTCACGATTACACAGAACGCACCATGTATGATACGCCGGTAACTTGCGACCAGCTTGTCAGTTTAACTGAAAACCAATATTGAACTGAAAATGAGCTGAGTTGGCAGTTGGCAAGGCTTCCCGTTTTATCTACAATACCGATGCCTAACACGCTACAATCATCGAATCCAAAGCACCCACAAAGCTCGTATCTCCTCCAACCTCATCAAACCTCGCACCTCGGCTCGCTTCCCATTTCGCACTTTTCCTCGCCACCTCCACCGCTTGCCTCGTCGGTGCCTTCTTGAGCGCCCCCAGAAACACGTACCACGTCTGCGTTTTGCAATGCGTGCATCACGCCTGCCCCTTCATGGGGTATTTCTGGCTGCTCGTCATGGGTACCCTGTCCGTCGAACGTGGCGAACGCGGCTCAGGTACGTCAGTAGAGGATCACCCGTGTTCATATCGCACGAGTTCACGGCAACGTTGTTGTTGGTATCCATACTATGCACTCTTTGTCAACATGGTGGCGTCAATGGAGCAGGACCCGTTGTGTATCTCTCACATTCGAGATGTCACAAACAGATCATCAGCTTGTACATACTTGAACCGGACACCAGTCTAGATCTTGTACACTTTCTTGTATCATGGACAATCGATCTATGCCACCTAGATATTTCCAACGGTCCCTGTGACAGGATGCACGGTGCACGATATCGCTGGCAACTCGTGACCAGCTCATTCCCGTGAATTTTGGCGCAACCGAAATAGGCCAAGGTACAAACGAAGATGATAAAAACAGCGCAACGCAGAACCAATCCATGTTACATTAGAATCCCATATCATCTTCATCCCCGCCATCACCCCAACCACTCGCGACGACCTCTTCTTCCTGGCGACGGGTGGATGGATGACCTTGCGGTGTCGGTGAAGACAGTTGGTCAGATCCGTTCTCGTGTGCAATGGGTTGAGAAGACGATGTCAGTGTGTGTGAAACAGGGAACGATGGGTGGCCTGAATGCCAAGATATCTGTACCGAGCCTATAGATGGGATATGGCTGCCCTTGGCGAGCGCCTAGATTGCACGTCAGAATCAAAAGATAACACAGTCGGAGGGTGCGAACCTGCTCGGCAGCTGCCCTAGTCCGGAAACCGACGAGTACCTCGTCGTCTCCGACAGAGTCCACCGAATCGACTTGACCCGAAACCTGGAGAAAGTGCTTGAGTACATGGCTATCAATATGAGCTTCCATCCTCACCTCGTACCATTCCCGCAAAGCTGGCACAGCATCCTCCCGTACACCCTTGACAAGCAATCTTTTCGGTCTGTTATCAAGCTTCATGCTGCCACGAGGAGCACCTCTCCCGCCACCCCGAAAGTATGCGCCACGCGATCCACGCCCACGGCCCCTATAAGGACGGTACGATGCTCCACCATGCGAAAAATCGCCACCTTCGGGAATGCCCAGGCTTGCGGCCTTGACACTCTAAGCATTTGTGTCACGTATGCGAATGCAAGGACGTACCTCTTCCTTGAGTTTCGCAAGCTTGGCCTGTAGCTCTGCCGTTGACTCCCCACCCGTGACGGCGTGAAGATCCAACTCCTTGTCCAACCTCTCTCTTTCTTTATCCTGCTGGCCAAGCTGCTCCGTAGAACTTGCGGTTCGCTGCGTTGTAGATGCGGGATGCGACGAGGTTTCCCTGGCTGGGGACGACGGTTTCATCTCCTCACCGAGTTTTCGCAAGCGTGCCATGACATTTTTCTTTTCCTCTCCCGAAGCCGTCGCCAACGATGCCATAAGGGATTTTTGTTCTGAAATCTGTTCCTCCAAACGCTTTTGCTTGGCAGCAAGTCCAGCCGAGGCATGAGAAGCCACAGCTGGCTTACGTGCGGGGACAGTGGTCGGTGTACTAGCGGGTG
>JBBPNZ010000592.1:0-16688 GCA_038091195.1 Phylloporus rhodoxanthus | reverse complement strand
GTAGCTCGTCTTCGTAGACTCTCCGCATGTTCTCTGCCTTTTCTGGCGTTAGTGGCTCGCCAAAGGCAGTCCCAGGCATTGCCGCTGTTTCTGAGCCCTGAAGGTGTGTACTGGGCAGGCGTCGCCAGATGTCATGGAGCCTCCGTTCTCGAGTTTCTTCGCCCTCTTGCTCCCGGAACTCGAGGAGGCCGTCGGAGATGGGACGATGCAATAGAGGGTCGGACCTGAGTCGTGGAATGAATGGACGATCCCGAACGCCAGCCAGACATGCGTCGTAAATTTCATGCCCTGTAGGTTTGTGGCGCGACGAACATACGACCGCCGACATGTCGAACCTGCGATTCTGGACCATGCAGTCTGAATAGCAGGGAATATCAAAAGGGCATCGTCGGGCGAGGTGCTGTTTCAACGAGGTTCGAGTCGTCTACAATGTTTGTGATTGCTTACTACCGAGTCATTACTTCCACATGGCAAATCAACACTAGCTTAGAGTGCCCTAATGATAGTTTATGTAAATAACTACATGCTCCGTCCTTGCATCGGTCCTCCCGCAAATGACAGCCCACGCTCAAAAGCAGGTGTGGTTAAAGTACAGTATTATGTTCTGGTACAATCTAACTTCATAGTCCCGTGCAAAAGCCTACTATCAATGCGTGTCACCGACACAAGAACGCGGATAAGACCAGCAATCCGATTCGCTGCAATCCCCGCGCCAGCGCTCGTCGAAGTGTTCTGGGCTTCAAGTTTTGCGGAATAATGGGTGGAGACACTTCAATTTTGGGTCGCAAGCGTTCGGGCGAACTCTCTCTCCTGGGAGGTTCCAACTTGACCGCCCCGTAGCCAGCACGGGGAGCATTGTCCGGGTATTTCTCAGAGCACACCGTCGGTGGTGGAGTCGTACGCGCGGGTGTGTAACTCGAGGCCAGCGTAGAAGGATAATCGTTGGATGGCGCTCTAACGTGGCTCGATAGCGACGATGGAGGGGTAGGGAGCCTACGCGGACCAAGAGGAGGTCGCGGGGCCTCGTGTCTGACTAGTATGGTTGGCTTAAGCTCGCGTGTTTCCGAAACCGTAACATCTTGTACTGGGATTTCGGGTAATGGCCGAGAGACACGTGGTGGCGTTGGCAGCGGCGGGGGAGGAAGAGGCGGCGACGGCAATGGCGGAGCAGGTAATGGTGGCGAATGACGCGACTGTATCAAAAATAAATAAATAAATCGGCGAAATGAGAATGGGGGACACACAATATGCGTTGGCGCAACTGGCGAGTCACTCTGCGAGACAGATTCAATCGACCGCGACTTTTGACGCGGAACTGGAGGTGTCGGTGGCCGATATTCCTAGAAACAGTTGGAATACCAATCGTGATCTCACCTGCACAATTCACTTACTGCTTGTGGCTTGCGTTTTCCTCCTGGCCGTGTCCAGGGTGTGGGAGAATCGGGGCGAGATAATGGATCTCCGTCGTAGCTTTCGCATGGGGAAGGTGGAGCAAACGTGTAGCTCCGGGACGTCTCAAACTCCTGTGACTATGTGAGCATTGTTGGATTGGTAATTTTGCTGAGCATTGCAGCCTACCATGCTGGCCGGAGACTGCCGCAACGGCTCTGCTTCGCCATCGAGGTCAGTTGAAGGTTCTTCATGGGTCGAAAAATCAACTACAGTGTTAATGGTGGGTAGTGTTGAGCGCCGCTCTCTGGAGATCACCCTGCCAATCACATCTTTCCAGTCATTCGGAAGCTACTCAGTTTGGCATGAGCGCCGTCCTAGACGACAAAATACATGTCCTCACCGGTGGCCTGTCACCTTGTATAGGAGAGGCAGACGAAACCGAACAGAGAGATATTTGCCTGAAAGGTGCCCCTGGAGATGAAGGAGGGGAAGGCGGGGGAGAAGGGATGAATTTTGGGACTGGCTTTCTGTGGCTCATAGAGCGCATAGGCTCCGCTTGAGACATGAGTAGCGAGGTAAGAACAGGACAGAGCGCCAAACTAGAGGGCCGTTAGGCTGTGGGGAGGACTTGTTTGCTGGAAGCGCAGCTGGGTAGTCAGAAATGAGAAGACAGGGTATTATAAGTGAGTAATGAATGGAAAGACGCGGGTAGGTTCATATAGGAAAGGGGAGAGGCATGCTTCAAGCTGTACGCAGGCGGTAGTCATTGAGGAGCCTGCCTTGAGCTCAACAGCCACGTTGGGAGCAAGATGTTCATGAATGGGACAGCACGACTCACCTCATGTTTTCCATAAATGTGCGGTGCTTGCGAACAGCCGCAAGGTGGTCCATGATCACGACAAATGCGTACCTTGGAGAATAGAGCGGACAACCCTCTCTACTACGTCACGACCATAGCAACCTACATGAATGGCCCATGTCGGACGCACGACTCCATTATGTTTTCTGATAAGCGAGTTGGTGAAGCGCAAACTAATTTCTGGTTAACCCAGGTCCGGTTTAGCTCTTGTGGCGAGCCCTACGGTATGACATTGAGCATTGCCTTGGGGAATTAGAAGTCAAGGTGGGTGATTCCGAATATGGAATGTTCTGTAGAATGAACCTTGGTCCACTCACGCAGCACTGCTTGCCAATCATAGCGATATCGCGGGCTACAACTCACAGCTGCTCCTCAGGCCTCAGCGATCGCAATCACGATCGAATACATTGCTCGAGACATCAGTGCACAGAGGCAGAAACGTGTGTAAAGTATATGTGCATACAAATCATTGGATGGCGTAAGATCAAGATGAATCAGTGCGATTCGAATCAAATAAAGTGCAGGACAGGATCAGTGGGTAATCACGTATTAAGGGGTATCTTTTCGTCGTGAGTGTTGAGGTGGGAAAGAGGAACCTGGTGCGTGAGAAGATCATGTGTGACATTATGGGAAAGAGAGTAAGTTGCCGGTAGATAAATCAGCGGGAACCGACAGAGGCCCAAAGCAGGAAAAAAAACATCCGTCATTAAGGCAACGATGGTTTTTCTTGGATGCGATCATCGAGCCTGTTCATATCTTGATTACGTGACCGAGAATATGTTCGCACCTTCGTCTTCCAGTCACGCACCCAGCGGGACAAACGTTCGTTTCCGACAGAGTGAGATGAGACTGATTTCTTTGATATGAGGGCACGTAGCCTCTCCCTGCCCAAAATAGGGGCCAGGGACAAGAAGGACAAAAACACGAGTTTCAGGATGATATTTGGAGAAGCAAGCAGGGAGGAAACAGTCTGATGTCCCGGTGAAGGGGCCGAAGCGACTGTTTGAAGAATATCACCGATCTAGCGAGGGATGAGACAGGGTTTTAGACCGATGACAGCGGGACGTATACCTGACACGTGACAGCTGTCCACGGAAGACCGCCAATGAAGGCACCCAAAAAGCAGTCGGACAAGGGCACACCACAGACACCGCACGCAATATTAATTCCCGACCAGGGTACAACCCCAATGAGACGCAGTATCGACAAACGAACCCAAGCCGGAGATCTCGATACCGACCCGGCGGCCAAATCTGTCTCGCCTTCCAAAGCATTTCGGGTCATATCCAGGGCCCGTGGAAAGAAACGACTGAGAGTTGGGGCCAGAGGTGCGCTGAGAGCGGTAGCTATCACTGATCCGACGGTCGTCAAAAACGTCAACAACAAGGTGGCTAATAGGGGGTGAAAGAGAGCACCAGCGAGCACATTCTGTGAGAAGCAATTGAGTCACACGAGCCGAATGACAAAACATATGGTTTTGAAACCAACCCAAATGACGCTGCCAGGTATGGACCAGGCATGTTTCCAGGCCGCAGTAATGGAAAGCACACCGATGACGTGTGCGAATGGCCCGGGACCAAGCTGAGAGTACTTTTGGAGTTCTCTACCGAGTTCAGCGAGTTCGGCGAGTGTTCGTGGCCACGTGACTGAAATGGGAAGGGAGTAAAGGGACAAAAACACGAAGGAGGTGGAGAGGGGAAAGAGAAGCATGACTAATAGGATTGGCGCATGCGCCTGAGAGAAACATGAGTTGGGGGCACGAGATGGGGACTGTGTGTGACTGACCGGAGGGTGAAATGGCCGCCAACGGTATGAGCTGGGGTCTTTCTCGTTCAAAACGTCACCAAACGTGGACTGTGACGAAGCCGAAAGGGGAAGGATGAGGTCCACATCGCTAGAGTGTGGCGATGAGGGGCTTGAAAGGTGCAACTTTGGGAGGTGAAAGAGTTCCAGACACTTTGCAGCTATCACAGAGAGCATGGAGGGCTGGGGGGTGTTGAGGAAAGGAGAGGGTTGGCTGTGCACGACTTTGGGTAGGTCTAAAACGTCGGTGTCGGGCTGCACGGGGAGCACGAGAGACGACGAGCGACGCCGTCCAAGAGTATTTATGGAGAGTGCGGGGCGTACGCACGTGGAGGAAGCACGACTTCGATTACTGGGAGAGGGGACGACCAAGGCCATGACAGAGCAGGGTATACTAGCTTAATAACAGACGACGGACGCCTGTGTCGAATCAAAAATCGGACTGTCAACGTAATCAACGTCTTCGCAGCTTGATCGGCTTCTCGGCACATTCTCACGCCGTTCGCCGTCTGACACATACACCATCAGTAAGCATGACAAAGCCACATGATCACATTCGCATAAGTCTCTTAATGCGCCCTCCGACTCTCCTGAATCACTGCTCCGAGCTCTTCCAACTTGCGTTTCGATCGCAACAGTGTACCAAGCTGTAATCAGTCAGCCCCGCTCTCACCATCCTCGGCCAAAACTTACCCGTTTCTTGGTCAACTTGCGTGCCTTCTTGTCCTGAGAACCACCGTAAATATGTGTGAGTTACCATGCGAGCAAACACCATACCTTGGAGTTTCTCAGCAACTCCAGCACTCGTCGTTCATACGGGGAAAATCCCGCGACCTCGCGAATGACAGATCGCACAAACTTGTTTTTCGTAGATTGGACGCCTTTTCGCTCGCTTGGGCGAGAAACTTTGGGAAGGGCTGTGGTGGGGTGGCCCTTGTTAAGGCCATAGCGAAGGTCTGATTGAGAGTAATGAGCAGCTTTCTCCAAGTCCCGTTCTTGAACTCACTGCTGCGGGCCATGATCTTGCGGATGTTGTGTCAGTGGAGAGGGACACAGATACGTTGTGGCTGTGGCTGTGGCTTGCAGCTGTACAGTTTTTGTTCCACGATCTGAGATTTCCAGTTTTGGCAGAACCCCTAATTCAGAATTCACGATAGCGCTAACAAACTAGTTTTGCGACAGACTCGACAGATAATAGAATGTGTCATCTTCTAACCACCCTCACTCTTCCTATACCATTCAAACCTGTAACATGGTCATCGGGACCCTGGGACACCAAACCAGAAGTACGAGAAGTACGAGCGGAGGACAGGTGGATCGGTGTGGGTGGCCGCAGAAATTTGACAGACTGCTCACCTCGGATATGGTGCCTCCGTGCACCGCCCTCTTCTTCCTCCTCCTCTTCCTCCTCCTCATCGTCATCATCTACAATGTCCTGTCGCACCGTTCAGCGCAAGATCCACATGATCTAGAAATAATTACCGGGTCAAAGTCTTCCATCTGCTTATCCCCCTCCTCCAGATCCTCCTCGACATCCCCGTACTCTTCGTCATCTATCCAACGTCCCCTCCAGTCCACCATGTCCAGCTCCACCGGACTCTGTGGTCTCAATCGCAACCACAGCATCCGTGGCCCCGATTTTGCCCGCTCGCTCACTTTGAACCCGTATATTCGTGGCTCGTAGATACGCCCTTCTGGTCTCTTTTGTCCCCCGTGAGGATTGGGATTGATAAACGGCGACCGCTGCGAGCTGTTCACAGAGTCCGGGGACCGTCCAGGAGAGAGCGATGATTCCGTCGACGACGACGCCTTCCAAAACGGTGCAGGCGCGAGCTCACGGTAGCTTTGGAAAAACAAGTGGGCAAACGTAGTGCCAAAGAACGCCCCTACATCCCTCAAACACGCGTCAGCTCTCAAAGTACACGATGGCAAGGCAAGGCACTCGAACCATCAACTCCCTGGAAGCGGCTGCTCGGAGGGCTGTAAATATCATTACAATTCGGGCAGTAGAGTTTGACCGTATCAATGCCGGGGAGGTCGGAACGACCACATGGCACTACGTTGCATCCCATGCAGTAGACCCGCGGGCAGACCCCAAATGCAGCACCTTCATACTTGTCGACCTGTAAAGGGTATGAGATGATCAAAGATCAGGTACGTTGTAGGAGCAGACCATGGACTGCAGGCCAACGCGCGTCAGAATGTAACGTTGATGCACGAGGCCGTATAAAAGCTCGGCCGATGCTTCCACAATCGAGACATCCGGGATTTTCGACGTGTCTTCATCTGCATCGCATCGCAAATGAACGTAAAGTTCCCATGGGCCAAGGGTGAGGCGAACGTACCTGGTTCGACATCCAACACCATCTCCATCGCCTCCTTCCAAAAGGGCACCATGGTGTTCAAGCCCGTCAGGTTAAAATCATCCTCGATAAAGTCTTCCGACACTTCGCAAAAGTATTCGTGCCCAGGAAGAGAACAAAACCAGCTAATCCACGTGAGCGTGGAAGTGGGGGTAGAAGACGCTAGTGAGGCCATGAGTACAATGCGTCAGTAGCAACACATCAAACTCACTGTATCCCTCGTCTATTACTTCGTCCATAATCTCATCCACCTCGCCATTTCCACTCACATCCTCTTCTTCGAGTTCGACCCGATCCTCGACCTGCTCCTGGGTCCGCGACATGGAAGGGTTGCACAGCTCAATCAAGCTGGCAGTGTGAAGCAACTGCTTAGAGTCCTCGATCAGGTAACCGTAGATGAATTCAAACTCCGCTACCTGTACCGTATAGCACTTGTACATTCCCCGTCCCCCCCAAAAATCCTCAGGATCCCTGGAAGCTGCACCTCAACTGCTCACTGACATGACCCGCCCAGTATGAGGATCCCATGATGACAAGCAACATGAGTTGCCCGACCACCCAGCTCAGAATCACGTACAACGATGCTTTCCACCCCTCTAGCGCATCGACTTCTGCCGCAAACGTGCTCACCGTCGTGAGGCACCCGCAGTACCCGTCACCCAATCCATGCAGCAGGGAACACGCATTGGAAGAGACGGAAGGGATGCCCTCCAGAACGTGGAATACACCGAGAAGCGCGGTCCCCAGTATGTTGGCGGTAAAAGTGCCCAAGGGAAAGAGTTTGATGCGCGCGTTTAGATGGATTGAGAGCAGGTACCTCGTCAGCGTTCCTGGGTAAGAAAACAAGAGGGCCGCAGTCGCCTGGTGTCGGTAATTTGCAGGCAAGCGGAAATATGCAGGCAAGGTGGCAGCGTAGGTCAAGATAGATAAGACGGTGAGGCAGTAGCGTGCATATTTCTTGGGTGGCTTCAGAGATGGAAGACACGGCAAGATCGAGCCAGAGATGTACACCCCGAACATGAGGGAGGCTAGCGATAGCAAGAGGGTAACCCATGTTTTAGTAAGACCATCAATAAACTATGGGCATGGTATGAGGGGACGAGCTCCGTGAGGGAAGGGGCTTACATTATCGAGTCCTGTTCTATGAAACTGGGCAGAATTGATCCAGGAATCGAATACGTCTACCTGCCAGCCAGAAAACGTGGTCAGGGAGCCACAAAATCCTGTAAAACGGTCACAAGTCAGCAAGATAGATGCATATAAGCGTAGTCGATCTGACCGGTCGTCACGGCGGTATACAGAGGGCCATAACTTGAAGAGATCACCGATGGCACGCAGAACATGGAAAGCGTGCTCACAAGTTGCCGAACGAAGGTTTCATACCCAGGGCAATACCCATGACGAAGCAGCCAACTGCCTGGACATAGGCCAACGCAAAGATGCTCTGTCCGTTATATGTCACCAAGGCTTGTAGACCAAGTCTGGCAAGTACGCCGAATATGGAAGCAGGCATGAGGAGGGCGAGGACATGAATGGAATATGGGCGATATATTTTAGCGGGAGGCAAATATTCTTCCTCGTCTGGAGGACGGTCTATGGAAGCCAAAGCACCCGCGGTGGCCACCGAACGATGGCTGGCGATAATAGAGCCAACATCGTGGTGGCGTTCGGCTGGATGTTGGGAATGAGTTTGACGCGCTTTTTCAAAGTTAAGAGAGTGGTTGACAGCCTCAACCTCGTGAGCTGTCGACGTCGTCTCCTCGTCCATGGCGAACCTGCGCTTAGATTAAAACTGGTGTCACATGACTAATGCATTGCAAAGACGATACCACCATCTAGCATGAGCAACATGGAGAGTCAGTACACCACACAATCGACCATGATACATCTAACACTCCCACAGAGACTTTGTTTCAACTCAAAGTTTGTCCGCCATCATGACCACCCGAGATCCACTCTGATACCATGCCACACAGTTCACTGCAAAGACGCTGAACAGGCAGGCAAAGAAAGCTCAGAAAGACGAGATCGCAGAAAAGGCGAGGCTAAAAAAGGTCTGTATCATCCAGCGTTTGTCTACTTCTGTGCCAACTGACTGGTACGGCAGGCCCTCCAACAAGGCAATAATGATGGCGCACGGATATACGCCTCCAACGCAATCCGGAAGAAATCAGAATCCTTGAATTTGCTTCGTCTAGCAAGCCGTATCGACGCCGTCGCGAGTAGGGTGGAGACCGCAGTCACAATGAGACAGGTGACGGGTAACATGACATCCGTAGTCAAAGGAATGGACAGAGCCATGGAAAGCATGAATTTGGAGAAGGTGCGTCATGCGAATAGAGCGCGGAAATTATTCACCGTTTTCCAAGATCTCGCTCGTGATGGACAAATTCGAAACTCAATTCTCTGATCTCGATGTACAGACGTCCTACATGGAAGATGCAATGTCCAGCACGACTGCCGTCTCTACACCACAAGATCAAATAGATCAGCTTATGCGGCAGACAGCAGAGGAAGCAAACATTGAGTTACAACATGATCTCGCTGCCAAGGACCTCTCCGGTGTTGTTCTCGACTTACCGAAAGGCGAAACTATCGGCGAGGAGGACGGTAAACTAGTAGAGAGATTGAGGGCCCTTCGGCCTACAACATAGCCATGACACACTTGACGCCGGTATTCATGTACTCTAGCACCTCACATAACACGGATTGTATCGGTATTCTGGAGCGCAAGAAGTAACATTAAACAAGGTAGAGCACCAGGCTGGCCAGCTATACAAGTAGGTCGAAAGAATGAGTGACGCGGCTTGCTACCAAAGGGTAGAATAAGCAATAAAACAACGATACAAGTATGTCGAACAGATAGCGACAAATTACCCACTCCCAAGAACGAAATGAAAGTGCACACGAAAAATCATCAATGATGTCATGAACATCACCCACTGTGATCTTCAACGAGGATGTTGAAGTCAGACATGAGCATGTTTCTCTCTCGTTCGCTCAGACCAGATTCCGCAAGGAGATTCTCAACGCGGGAGAGTAGCCCCAAAGGGCCTTCGAGCGGAATAATATGTGCATCAAAGCGGTGGACGTCTGAACATTGCATGATATATCAGGTCGATGACGATGTCAGGATAAACAAGGGTCCTTACACTCTTTGAAAGTCTCAAATTGGGACTCGGATAGAATACTTTCAAACACCTTGGTGACGTCCGACCCTTTTGCTTTGCTTTTTTCTAGCTTCGCTTTTTCCCGAGCCAGGATCAGTCCTGGCATAAGAACTTCCTCACGTACACGCGAGGGTGCCCATGAAAGTCCTAAACCAAGATCAAGGGAACGCCCCTTTCCCTTGGCTTTACGTTCGGGACGTTTTGGATGACCTGGTTCAACGGAGTCCAGAGTGTTAACACTTTGTCCACGTGAATGCGTCGTTCGAGTGTCAAAGATGGTATGCAGTGGAGTCTTGGATTTAGATTGAATAACGCTGGACAATTGTCCATCAGTTTGATTTGGGCCAGTTGGCAAACTGGAGTTATGAGGGTTTGGCGAACGAGGAGCCGAAAAAGGATGTTCGAATGCAAATGTCCCATGTGAAGTGCGTAATATGCGCCTCCCCGACGCGCGACCCCAGCTAGAGGACTGTCCTGCAGGTGTGCCACTCCCCATACCTTTGCCGGTGGACATCGTTTGCACAGATACAGAAGAGAACGATATAACGGACGTTTCGCCTGTATGTACTGGGTTTATTTGAGATGACTCTACCTGCACAGACTGGTGCGTAGTCGAGTGTGACTTTGCACCTTGAACCGAGTCTTCCGAGATAGTCCGCTCCAGTGAGTGAAGGTGAGATTTTGCATAGGGCGAGTTGTCCCTCGAGACACGTGATCCATGTTGATCAACGGTAGAACTGCTCCTGTTGAGGGCGGAAACTGGGCGCTCAAAGTCAAAGCTGCCAAGTTTGCTTCGGTGACTTGTCATATTACGCGCCAAAGTGGCAACGTTGGAGGCGGGTGTCTTGTGAGAAGCATCAGAAGAGCGAACAGGTTGTCGCCCGCGCGATTGCTGGCGATTGCTGTCCTTTATTTTAGGCAAATCTTTACCGCCGAATATGCGAGGAGTGAAACGCCCCTTGGATGGCTGCTGATCTGGGAGGGACTGAGAGGTTGAAACAATGACTTGCTCTTGGTGCGCTATGGTAACCGACTTTGGTTTGACGATCACAGTCTTGCTAGTATGAACTGCAGGTGAAGTGATAGCGGGTCGTGCGGGGGAATCGACTCCTTGTCCAGGCCGTTGCGGGGTTGGTGGTGTGTGAATGATGCGGGGTATCGCGGGGAACCGATGTGGTACAAGAAGGGATGAGCGATCGTTCTCCGATGTGACCGAATCTACGGTAGGTAAATGTGAGTGATTTTGAGATATCGGCAAGGGATCTGTGGGAAGAGATTGGGAAGGGAAATCGATGGACGGGCATTCGGGAAGGGGTTTTTCTCTTTCCTTGCCCTTATTCCGAATTCCTCCGTCGGGGACAGCCAGTGTGGATTTGTGAAGACCCTTGTGCGAGGACTCTTCAAAAAGGGCGACCGCGCTGTCATGGGGTGGGCGCTCCGAACCGACCGAGTGTCTTCTAGCGTGTGAGCGACTACACTGAGGGACTTGTGTAGGTAAATTAGTGGTAGAAGATTTCGGGGTGCTGCGCTGAGAGTTTCCGAGACCGAAGGATCGACGACGGGGACTGGCGGACAGAGGAAGTGGTCCTGAAGGGACGGGGATGGCATAGGGAGATTTGGAAGAGGAGGACTCGTCGACGGACTTTGGGGTGGGCGGGCGAGAGGTTAATCTGAAGGAGCGTTTGCGAGAAGATTTTGTGGGGGGATTTGATGCGGAGGTGGAGGTTGAGGATTTGCTGATGGAGGCTGAGGGAGATTGTTTCGGGGTGGACATAGATCTACGAGTGAAGGATATACCGAAAAGGGAGTGTAAGAGAAACCTTGGTTTAGTGGAAGGGGGTATTTCGGAGGAGGGGAACTGGTCATGTGCGGCCGTGTGATTGGCATGGTCGATGTCATGAAAGGAAGTGGAGCTCTGAGGGTGGAAAGTGTAGGCATGACGGGCGCCATTCAACCTGGTATCGGATGGGAGGGGGGTGATCGTGGAGTGAGTGGCGGTGGTCGTGGAAGAGATTGGACGGGTTTGAGAACGGACGGACGACTTTGGGTAGCTGGAGGGGGGGACGTCAAAAGAGTCGTTGTGTGGGTGACGGATGGGCATGGGGTCGGAGGGTGGGGGAGTGTAGTGTGTTCGTGACCGTGACCGAGAGCGAGGGCGAAAGAAAGCCTTGAGCTGAGAGAGCAAGCTCAAGTCTGGCATGAGGTTGATGTTGAACGCACACACCTTGTTTTCACCCCTGGAGTGAGGTGCGATCATAACTTGACAATAGCAAAGGGGGGGTCACATTCACATTCAGTAGGGGGTCACACAGCGATCCAATGTTACGCCCCACTCGCCAGCTGCGTTGGCCTCGCGCTGCCCACCCCTCCTTCCCCTGCGTCGACGCCCACGCTCAAAGAGAGTCCCGCATACGCCTCTCTCCCTCTGACTCGGGCCCAGAACCACCCTACGCTCGTCCAAACCCTCTCTCTTACAGCGTCTATCACCATACCCAACCCCTTCCACTAACCTATTCTTCTCTACTCCCCTCCTTTGACATCGCCTACGAGTCCTGGGGCACCCTCTCCCCAACAAGAGACAATGTCATTCTTCTCCACACAGGCTTGTCTGCCTCCTCCCATGCCGCATCCACACCCTCAAATCCCGCCCCTGGCTGGTGGGAAAAATTCATCGGTCCAGGCAAGGCCTTGGACACCAACCAGTTCTTCGTCATTTGCACAAACGTCCTCGGTGGCTGCTATGGCTCCACAGGTCCATCCTCCCTCAATCCAGAGACCGGCCAACGCTTCGCCACCCGCTTTCCAATCCTATCCATATTCGACATGGTAAAGGCTCAGTTCAAGCTTCTCGACTCCCTCAGCATCGATCGTCTATACGCCACCGTTGGCTCTTCCATGGGCGCAATGCAGAGCCTTGCCGCAGGCTGGCTCTTCCCTGATCGTGTCCGCAAAATCGTCAGCATCAGTGGCACTGCCAGAAGCTCCCCCGGAAGCATAGCAATGCGTCATGCACAGAGAAGTGGTTCGTACCGTCATCCACAGTCCACTCCAAATCCTAACCTCTTCCTAGTCCTCATGGCAGACCCCAACTGGAACAATGGCTTTTATTATGACGCATCCCCTCCACACACCGGAATGAAACTCGCCCGTCGTTAGTAGACCCTTACCCACCCCACAATGACTTGAGCTTATTCATCATCAGAGATTGCCACAATCACTTACCGCTCGGGTCCAGAGTGGGACTTGCGCTTCGGCCGCAAGTTGCGTCAGGAAGATCATGATTCTTCACTTGTCCAATCCAGGACGCCCTCTCTATGTCCAGACTTCCTCATCGAAACCTATCTTGACCATCAGGTACGTTAACCATTCCCGGAATTCGTACCTTCATCTCACCTTTCTCGTCAGGGAGAGCAGTTTTGTTTGAAGTACGATGCCAACTCCCTCCTCTACATCTCAAAGGCGATGGACCTCTTCGATCTCACTCTCCCCGCCCTTGAACAACTCGGCATGCATCCATTATCACCCACCTCCCGTGCATCCACATCCATCCCGCCATCAACTCCCTCCCACTCAAAGTCCCACCCCCCTCCAGCCAATCAAGCTCCACACTTGCCTGAATTGGCTAAAGGTCTGAGTCCACTTGCATCCACACCGGTCCTCGTTCTTGGCGTACAAAGCGATATTCTTTTCCCAGTCGAACAACAACGCGAACTCGTCGATGCCCTTCGAATGGCCGGTAATAGCCAAGTCGGCTACTTTGAACTTGGTGGTGTTTGGGGACACGACACTTTCTTGTGAGTGCTCTTTACCCGTTTGACCCTGGGTAGGAAGCAAGACGAGCCTGAGAGTCGACAAACTCATATATACAGAGGCGCGATGACCCGCACCCGGATTGATCCCCCCCATTGGGGTCTCCGCGGTTCAACCGAACTTCCTACTTGCCCCGCGTTGCTTACTGCCAAATGAAATATGATTGTGCTAATTATTTTTTCAGGCTCGATGTCCTAAACGTTGGAGGAGCCGTGAGAGGATTCCTTTCCTGAGACCTGGCAAGAGTTGGCATGCATTAGACTTGGAGGTGTTTGAGTATGTAATAATAGCATAGATCCATCCTGTTGTGACTAATCCAGTGGACTTGGGCACGACTACGCATCTCATCATGAACCGGATATTTGGCACGTCCACCAACAAGAAGCCAAAGCCAACGCTCCAGGATGCCATCAATTCCGTAGGTCATTCCCAACCTCACCCGACGGCCCCGCCGACCGTACCCCGACCCAGACAGATACCCGGATTGCCTCGATCGAGGTCAACATCAAGAAACTCGATGGCGAACTGATGCGATACAAGGAGCAGATGAGCAAACTCCGCACCGGGCCTGGCAAGGTGACGACCACCACATCAACGGCGCACTGTGCTCACGTTCCCAACCAGAGAGCGATCGAACAACGCGCCCTTCGCGTCCTTCGGCAAAAGAAGATGTACGAGAGCCAGCTCGCTCAGCTGTCGCAACAGACGTTTAACATGGAGTCTGCCGCGATCGCGACCGAGAACTTGAGAAACACGATGGCGACCGTTGAAGTGATGAAGCTCGCGAACAAGGAAATGAAGAAGCAGTATGGCAAGATCGATATCGACAAGATAGAGGTGCGTCGCGTATAGTATCACACATGTCCGTTTGGAGATTTAATGAATAATAGGATATACACTACAATATGGAGGAGTTGTTGGAACAGGCAAACGAGATACAGGAATCTCTAGGGAGATCTTATGCAGTCCCTGACGAACTTGACGAAGCAGATCTGGAAGCCGGCAAGTTCATTTCCCCGCGTCACATCCCCTGTCACTTAAAGTTCCTGCAGAACTTGACGCATTGCATATCGAGGAAGAGGAGGAAGGACCCTCGTATCTTGCAGACCTCAACAAAGTACCAGACTTTACAGACGAACAGCCAGACGAGCTCAGCGAGGCATGTCTTTCAACCTCCATGATCTTGACAGCCTGATCATGTTCCTCATTACAGCCTAGTCACAAGGAAGCAGTCAAATCGACGGGATAAGTCAATTGGTAATACTGGCCTGTATTTATATAAACGCTCAGCGGATACACTATTCAGCAATTCGGTAGAACAAAACGGACTGAGAGTTGGCGTCAGCCATATCGCTTCACATCGCTCCCGTCAGCGAACCAGTCGTCGGCGATACGGGATTCCACCGCAGTCGCCGTGTTGAGGATGACGGATTTGCTCTGTGTATCTATATTTCTGTTAGCAGGGTTCAACTATCGAATATCTGTTCTTACATGCTTCGAATGCTTCATATCCATTTTCCCGACCGATCCCGCTCTCTTTCATGCCGCCCCTGCAAGTAGTGGTTCGTCTCATATAGACGTGCTGCTTTACAAACACTTACCAAGGAGAGCTGGGATCGTTGCGATGGTGTGTATTCACCCACACAAGGCCGGCTTCAATTGTGTCCGCGACGCGGTGTGCTCTCGACAGATCAGAAGTCCAGATTCCGGCACCCAAACCATACTTGCATGCGTTGGCGAGCGCCACACCTTCCACCTCTTCCTACAAGGGATCAGCATCTCAACCTACGAACACAAGCACCGGCTCTTACGCGGAATTTGCTGACAACGACCACAGGCCCAAATATTTCTTCTTGCCAAATTTCATCCTTTGTGTCCACGTCTGCGATTACCGTTGGTGGATAGAAGTTTCCCTCGGAGAAATCGAAATCATCGAGCCCCGACTTCCCAGTCATTCTTTCTCCGCCAGCAACGATTTTCCCGCTCAGACGACCTTCAATCATCCGCTCAATCCGCTCGAGATGTTTACAGGAAATGATAGATCCCATTGAAGACTCCGGATTTGAAGCTGAGAACGAGTATCAGGGGGTCTTGTTCAAACGTAAACTCAAGAAACAACGTACGATTCCCCATTCGTTGTCGTATTCTCTCAACCTTGTCAAGAAATACTTGCATAAAATCATTGTATATCCTTTCCTGAATGATGATTCGGGTTCCCGATACACATGTCTGTCCAGAAGCGATGAACGATGCAAAAGCGACACCGTTTACTGCAGAGGGAAGGTCAGCATCGTCAAACACAACGATCGGGGTCTGGTTATGGTATCAGACAGGGGTCCTATTCGTCATCAAAAAACTTACTTTGCCACCAAGCTCAGCAGTGAACGTAGCCAAGTTGGCACCGACAATGGCACCCAATGCACGTCCGGTTTGTGTTCCAGCCTTTGAATACGAGTTTCTGATCTGAGATGTGAATGCTTCACCTAAGCACTTACTGTTATATCCACTTTTCGAACGAGCGGATGAGAAGCGAGTTGCTTCCCCGTGGTATGTCCATAACCAGGAAGAACAGTGAATACGTCGTCAGGCACTACGTTTATGGTCAGCTGACATATGAGAGGAAGCTATTCGTCATCGACCTCCTGCTTCTTGCACCAATTTAGAGAATTCAAGCAACGAAATTGGGGCAAGCTGTCATATAGCTATTACTAGTGGCCAAGCCTGAGGACGGAGAATTTACCTCTGATGGTTTGACGATGACGCTATTGCCGGCAGCCAACGCAGGGGCAATCTTCTTTACAGCGATGAGTAAGGGATGATTGAAAGGCTAACATCATTCCATTCTGGTGAGCGCTCTGATAGGTTGTTCGGTCTCTCACAGTTATTTGCGCGACAACGCCGAGCGGAACACGGCGTACAATGTTGAGCAATTTTCCCTGAGTTGGTGCCACAAACCCTTGGTATGTTCTCAGTAGAGCGGAATAATAGCGTCTGCATCTCTTGGATAAGTTGTGACCGAGTATCCCACGGAAAGACAGACGGACAGCCATTCCGGTAAACGGCCAATTTGAGCAGTCATCTCTCGAATAGCTCTTCCGGTCTGCTGGGTCTCTATGTTTGCCATGACTGGTGTGTGTTCTTCAAGTAGTTGAGCAAGGCGCGAGAGAACGGTAGCACGGGCCAGAATGGGTGCTCTGGACCATACCCCAGATTGATATGCCGCATGGGCGCGAGCCACGGATGTGTCCACATCTTTACTGGTGGCAGCGTCCACGCTGATTGTGGATAAGC
>JBBPNZ010000591.1:0-16689 GCA_038091195.1 Phylloporus rhodoxanthus | reverse complement strand
TGTACCTCTTCTCTGAACCTGACGGAATGTTCCCCGCGCCGAGGCAGTGTGATAGAGTGACTGCTGCCATGACTTTCGGTATCTTCATCGTCCGGAGCTGCGAACAAAAGGTGCGAGCGATGCTCTGCGTCTTCTCCTGTGAGATCCTCGCGTGATCCGCTAAGCAGCGGTTGGTGGGCTTCTCCATCTCCGGCTGTGTTTCTGTCTCTTTGTTTTGGGTGTTGCGAAAACATTGTTAGCAGTCTCCACCCATGGAATTGTGTTGGTGAACGTTCCGCTGCGCGTCTGTGAGGCGGGGTCGCACCACGTGACTCGGACGCGATCTTGTCGCTGCACAATGTGTTGTCGCCTCTGCGGGCGATGGCTTCCGACGTTGAATAGCACCATGCCATCTCCAAATGAGCACGCTCGCGTCACATCTCAGGCGGAGCAACTGATATTTTATTCGTTGATGACCCGTTCCCAGACAGCCCTACTCCGGAATCCCGGGGCTTGCTGCAAACCACATACCCTGCTGAGTCCGGGCCTCAGACCTCAGAGGTGGTCCCGATGACGGTTGCATTGCTTGGGTGGTGCTCAGCCAGTTGGTAATGACTGCTTTGGCGCGCGTCTCATGTGGAGAGAGGTGCTCTCCAGTCAAGTTCGGAGCCACGCACCCATGATTTACGCTTACATGCTTACGCTATGGTGTCAGCATTGGGAGAGTCCTTTGGCTTCATCCTTAAATGGTGAGTAGGCTGTTTCACCACATGCGAGTCCGTCCCACATTTAATAGGTGGTGTCAGATCATGCAAATGGCGACGTCGTGTTGTAGTAAGCAGTTTTTGAAGTTTGTGATGTCCGCCACTCATTCATGATGCATGACGTGCCGGACCCAATCAAACCTTCAGCTGAGGAGCGCAACAAATGTTGGTTCCTCGCGAGTCTTGGATTGGTTATCATCGCCTAGTGCCACGTTCTTTGGAGGCTTCCTCCAGGATCGGCCAAGGCTGGGCAACGCCTCGGACGGTCCATACGTACTTTCGAAATTTACAGCTTTTCGCTACCTCGTCACCGATCAGACCTGGCTGGTATCCACGTCAGCTTCGATCAGAAAAGGGGTTGGGGACTGTCTCAGTCATTAATTGCTCCTGGACCTCGCTGCTAGTTTACCTATTACTGTAATTACTTACCATGAATTACCATCGTGTCCTTCCTGATTTGTCGGCGTAACCCGATCTCCGCTCCAGTGGTATCAGTCATTCACTTCATACCGGGTAGTTTTCTTAGCACTTACTCTCCAACGTTGATGGCATTCTCTGGTGCTCTGGCGAGTGATTGACTAAACACGACTCCATTCCCGGACTCACTTCCCGGCCAGACACTCACGGATCTCAACGACTTTATCACTCCGTCACAGGCATGCATCAAACCAGTCGAGCAACTCAACGCCCCAGAGAAGCTGAAAGACGCCGGGTCTGCCTCTGTACGTATTCCTCCTCGCTCTTTTTATCCACCATCAACGTGTCTTGCCAGACGGAAATCCGCATTGACGCGTCCGGATCTTATTATGAAGTGTCATCCACCCCCTCGACTGCGCCCACGCCCGTGCGCAAACTGCAACAGGCGCAGATCAGTCTCAACGATTGCCTTGCATGCAGGCAAGTCCTGCGCTCCACTCCATCCCTTCTTCCACTCACATGCCGAAAAAAAAAGTGGGTGCATCACGTCGGCCGAGTCAGTCCTGATTACGCTGCAGTCACACGTGGAGGTGCTGGAGGTTTTGGAGGGCAACCCGGCTGCAGGTTCACCGGGGCACAAGGTCCCGGTGTTGTCGATCGCACCACAAAGTCTGGCGTCGCTCGCGGCGACGTTGTCGACATCGAGCGAGCTTGTCGGACTGCGACAGGTCCTGCAGCGCGTGCGCGCGTTTTGCACCGAGGTGCTGGGCTTTGCGCATGTCTATGATACGACGTTTGCGCGGCACATTTCGCTGCTGGAACACGTGCACGAGTTTTGGGAGCGGAAACGGGAGGGGAAGCTGCCCATGCTGGCGAGCGCGTGTCCTGGATGGATATGCTATGCTGAAAAGACGCATGCTGAGATGCTGCCGTTTATTTCTCGGGTAAAGAGTCCCCAGCAAGTGATGGGGACGTTGGCCAAGTCGTGGTTGGCGGCCAGATGGGGAAAACAGTGTGTCTTGGGTCCATCTGGGGTGGCGTCAACTCATGTTTTGTTGTATAGGCCTGATCAGATATACCATGTGACTGTGATGCCCTGCTATGACAAAAAACTGGAAGCATCGCGGCAAGATTTTTACAATGATGTATATTCGACGCGGGACGTGGACTGTGTCATCACGACTGGAGAACTTGAGCTACTCATGCGAGACAAGGGCTGGGACTTGGCCATGCCGGTTGCCGAAGAAAACGGTGGAGAAAAGGACATGCCTGAGCTGCTGCATCACCCGGGGTCGAGTTCGGGGTCCTACCTGCACTCACTCATATCGGCTGTCAGACTGGCATCTGTAGAGCCACTGAAACTGTGCGTGAAGCAGGTGCGCACATCCGATTACGAGGAGTACACGCTACAGAAGCCGATCACGGGGGAGGTGGTGTTCAAGGGGGCAAAATGTTATGGGTTCCGGAACCTGCAAAATGTGGTGAGGAAGGTTGGGAAGGAGGCAGGCGTGCAGGTCGGCAAGGGGGCTGCGGGGCGGATGGTTGGGAGAGCGAGGGCGAAAAAGAACGGGCATGATGAGGAGAAGGGGTATGATTACGTGGAAGTGATGGCGTGTCCAGGTGGGTGCGTGAATGGGGGTGGACAGGTGGGCTGGGAGGGGGTGGCGAACGGAGTTTCGATGACAGAGCGGAAACGTGAGTGGACTAGACAAGTCGAGGAGGCGTACTGGCAGTTGCCGATGGGCTCAGATGAGTTGGATTGTGCAGACCGTGTTGCAGTAGGGGTGCTCGGGGACATGTGTAGGCCAGAGGAAGCGGGCCGGACGGGGTGGGACGCGGAGATGGATTCTGATGCCGAGAAGCGGCGGCGGGAGCTGTTCCGGACATGTTACCGGGCCGTTGAGAGTGAGGTCATTGGGCTGGCAGTGCAATGGTGACGTCGTAGATGGTTATTGTTTTACATACAATGGATGTACATGCGGTACAACAGAATAGTAGCTTTAAGCTAGGAAGATTATATGGGGATGAAGAATAAAACGTTCATCGGCGATGTTGGCCGCCGTCTTTAAACCAGTACTTGCACGAAGCACAGTACTCGGGAGTCGATAGTGTAATAGTTTCCTTCAAGTCCGGACCGAGGTACTGGGCGATGATGAGCACAGCCAAAGACGTGGCACCGGAAGGACCTACCCTTTCGCACTGACAGTTGGGACACTTTCGGGGATGACGGACGGAATGAATGCAGTACGGGGTGTTACAGTCAATTTTCCTGACCTTGCGGGTCTTTGGGCGGTCACAACAAATTCCGCTGAGCGAAACGCGGCGTACTCACCACACCGTAGTGCTGCGGTAGACGAGATCAGTCAAGTTCTGTAGAAGCGTGGGAAACTTACGCCGCAACCATACTTTGTTCCTTCGCTGGGAAGGATAAGTCAAAGGTTAAACATACTAGCAATAAAAGACGGACGTTTCGAGATTACACATGACAGCTTTGGGGGGAGTTCAGACTTGAAAACGGAGGAGAGAACTGGGGCGTACCTGCACAGGAATGAGAAGAGGATGTGGAGAACGGGGCAAACTTGCGTGTTTATATGTCAAAGGATTGGATGGACAGAGCAGTCACGTGAAAGAACGATCGGACAAGATACGATAAGAATCGCAAAAAAAACAAAGCAAACGGCGAGATTCGATGGTCGATGATGCAGTGTGTGGTCCGCTTACATTGCCGGTGTTGTCCCTTGTTTGGCACACCCCGATGACACATACGCCCTAAACTGTCCATCATCAATGTCCCCCACGACGCGCTCGAGGACACTCCTCTTCATCTCCTACCGCGATTCGAGGACAAGACCACCCCGCTCACCGCGCTACGACGACCCGTACCAGCACAGCGACGAACACGAACATCTCATTTCCTCACACGTCACCCTTGATGCCCACCTGCCTCCGAAATGGTATCATTCTCCGTTACTCGACCTGCCCTATCTCACCCAAATACAGGGTCGATCTCTCAGACCAGGTCGAGGAATTACTCGCTTACGCCCACACTAAAAGTGCGTTCCTCATCCATCACAACTCCCCCCACACCGACCATCACATCAAGTCGCTGCCCTTGAAAAACTACACGCAAAGCACGCTCTCCCCGGCTTCGCGGACCGCACAGCTGAGGAAAAGGAAATAGAGGCAGCAACAACAGACATAACAAAGGTGCGCACCACCCTGCGTCTCCTTTCTGCAGCCTTACCCCCTTTGTACTCCAGGACTTGAGGCGCTGCCACTCTCTCATACAACGCATCGGCTCAGACCAGGTCCACACATTCCCCCCTTCCATTCATAATCAACATGAGGCCCTGGCAGCTAAAAATGTACAGAGGGGCTTGGCTGCCAGGACTCAGGAACTCAGTTCATCTTTCCGTAAGAAACAGCGCGTGTACTTGGAACGTCAGTTCTCTTGAACCAGTTGTATCTCCCCCTGTCTGTCATATTTGTCCATCCAGGTCTCCAAGGACATGCCATCAAAAACCAAGACCTTCTCATCGCTTCGGGTACGATCACATCCAAAGGCTCCGAAGGCCTCACAGCTGTTGACGAAGATGTGCAAGCAGCAGCGGTGAGCACTCGCTGTCTCCATCACCTCGTGCTCGTTTAACCACCTCGTGCTCCAGCAAGCACAGCTGCACGAGACTGATCAGATACATGATATACGGCTTCGTGACCATGAGCTGACAGAGATTGCCAATTCCATCTCTTCACTGGCAGAGCTTTTTAAAGACTTGGCAATTCTCGTGATCGACCAGGGAACTCTTCTAGACAGTATTGAGTACAATGTAGAACAAACTTCGGTCCACGTTGCGGAAGCAGTCAAGGAACTGGATACTGCAACTCGGTATGTGCCATTCCCTCTCGCCCTACAACGTCGAGCTTCATCCATCGCACAGCTATCAAAAGAATACTGGCCGCCGCAAGATTATTTTTCTCCTGCTGCTTATCATCTTTGGATTAATTATTGTCCTTATCTTCAAACCTCGCCGCCACCCTCCATCTACAGATATTTCTTCAGATCCCGTGCCTTCCCTGGATAATTTTGTACCAGTACACCTCTACCCACGGATGCCTTGATGAACAAATTTGGTAGAAACACGTTCAGGGTCCGTTCTAACCAACGTTTTCACACCCAGTAGACTCTAATTGGCATTTCTGCCAAGGTTTGTGATACCTTCATTGACATTGGTCCCTTAATGACTTCTGCCCAACGGATGAACCTTGTCGGCCAGCTAAACCAAATTCTTTCCAGCGCTTCGGCCAAATTGTACTGAGGATTCTATATGGGGACATTATGCTCATCGATAAAGCTGTTTTGACGCTTTTGCTTAATTGCGCCGAGGAGAATGTGTCTTATTCCCCACGTGCCAGAGCCATTGCTCGTGCAACTGCGGATGTAATAATACCAGTATCCAGGGAAAAAGTTCCGCAAATGCTGGCTGTCAAGAGCATCCCCAGTGTATTTTCTGACAGACTTGGAAATGCCTCGTTGCATCGCAGCACATCTCTAATCCCTGATCTATCTGGTGCACCTCGGCACTCTGCATGAAAGAATTTTCCCTCATCGTACGCAAATCCTGTTCCGCTGATCAACTCCGTCTAGTAGATCAGCCAACCCTGGAAAAAGAACCTGCCCCATTTTGAAAGTTGGGCTAAACCGTTTTCGCAGTGCATCGTTTCACGATGAAGCGCCACGCCCACAATTAGAACCCAGCTCAGATGATGGGTCGGATGATGCTGACATTTTGTGGTGACCTCCTAATGGCTGTGCGTCCACACGGTACCAGTAAAAGCCCTGCGCTCTTTTGACATGTTTCTGGGCGTGCGTTTGTGGAACTACTTATCGCCGATACAGGAGACCGAGAAAACGGCAGGCGACACTTTTTTTTGAAATGACGGTGATGATGGGATGTGCCGCATGCGATTGCGGCGCAGCGGTGGGGTGGAATGAGGGTACGTCCAGGTTGGTCATGCGCAGCTGGGACTTGTTTATCGCCCCGGACTGCGGGGTACGTATGGCTACAGATGTCAATGGGGGACAGACGTGTGTACCTTTTTTTATCGGGGAGGTCATTGGGCGGTCCGCGGGTGACGATGCTGCGACGCATACTTGCATGGTGGCAGATCAGTGGCTCACTCGATTATTGTCATAGGCAGCTCAAGAGGCGGGATCGAGCGCGATGATGCACGGATCTACGGTTCCTAGCTCGAAAGCAGCCGTTTGCCCCAGAATGCATCACCAAACACAAGTTCCGTGGCTTTGCACCCACCCAATCAAAGCGCCATGTTTGCGGTCCGCATGATAGTCAGGTAGGAGGTAGAGGCGGGCATCAAAGGGATCAGCATAACCCCGGACGGCAAACCATGAACGTTTGTCCATGCATGCCATCAACCGGCAACGGGTAGCCAAGAATTGTATCACTCTGCGACCGCTGCTCGAGATCCGTTCACTGGGAGGATTTCGTGATTGCTGTCATATTTGTGGGGCCGTTGCGTACGACAAAAAGATGATATCATTACGGTGGTAAATGTGGTACCATGGTAGACAGGTACAAAAGCGTGCAACGAGGTTCTCATGCCAACGCGCCCTGCAGAAATGTCCATGAGTATTAGCCTGATGTGTATGTGATTTCCGCGTACCATAGGATCCCAGGCTGGCAAAACGACTGAATCACCCGAGTCATACACCTTGACAAGCTCCTTGGGCGCAACCGACCTGTGCACGACAACCTGGTAGACGAACCTGAGCAGGCCGTGTCAGCCAAAACAGGACAGCGCAACGCGAACCACACACTCGTCAAACCACTTGTCGCTCATGACCATGAAACCTTTGTAGCAGCTGTCATCGCCCCACGAGTTCTCGACCTTGAACCGAACCGGGCGCCCCGTCTTCTCGTCAACGTGGACACCTGAAATCACCATGGCATGGGTCATGGAGGACTCGTTGGTCTGCAAGCGCTGCGCCTTGGTTAGCGATAGCGTGATGTTGAACGTTTGCTATAGACGGACGTCATCAGCGAGTACATTTGCGAAGCGAGGTTGACTGACCTCGTACAGATGGTACGCCGTGTCCATGATGCCAACGTCCTTCACTGAAGACGAGAATTGACCGACATCGCACCCAAAGAAGACGGCTTGGCCAGCCTTGATCGCCCGGACGACCGCGGCTTTGAGTTCCTCGCTTGTCGTGTTGACGTCTGCAGTGTCTTAGACCCGCATGTGGAGCTGAGTGTATCGCAACTCACAAAGCACACGGCGGCCACCCCAAACATTGCCAAGCTTGTCGACGGTATAAAGCTTGCCGTACTCGTGTCTGGGATCGTTGATGAGCGAAAAGGATTCCGCAGGCTAGATGAGGCATGATAAGCACTGTGTCTCGCAAGGAGAGGAAATACAAACAGCGTATTTGGTGGTGAATGTGCGGTAGAATTCTACAGGTGTACCTTCCCACTTGGAGTATTTCCCTGCTTCGTCGTAATATTCCCAGGTGAACGGAATATCGGGTCTCGGCGGGACGCCGAGGGTCGCGGTCAACACGGTGTAAACGTCCTGCATGAGTTGCTCCTTCTTCGCGCGAAGGGTCGTCTGCACCTGCGCAGACGACAAGGTCACATCGGCGCGAAGGCTGGCAGAAAGCGCACGAAGGGTGAGGGCATGCTCGCGGAGCTTGGTCGTCAAGAGCGAGTTGAGGGCACTGGAAGCACCAGAGTGGTACGACTCTGGGTGTACAGGTCGAGGAACGAGACCGTAGGTCTAAAATACCAAGCAGGTGAGGGATGTAATGTGAGAGAGGAAACTGTACCGACCTCGAGGACGTTCACGACCATGTCCCATTGCCCACCATCGCCAATGGGGTTCCCGGCAAGGAAATTGACGAGTCGGTCGTCCACCGGAAGATGAGCGTTCTCAATGGACAGTTCAAGGTAGTAGTTGGACTTGTTCAGCTTGTCCCAAAAGAAGAGGTATGACTGTACAAGCAACGTCTCAGAAAGGCACGAGACACAGAAAGGTCGTACTGACTTGAGAAAACTGAAAGTCCTTGAGCTTGAGCTTCTTCATGGCTTCATACCTAATGACGTTGGTGGTTGCAAAGAGCCAGCAACGACCGCTCGACTTCTGGTCGGTGACGGGACCGGTCTTGAACTCGAGTTCGGTGTTGAAAACATGGGGAATGGCAATCTCGGCTTCACGGGAGGTGAGGGTTGTCTTTATGTTGTGGCGAACCAAGACACTACGAGCGAGTTGGGTCTTTGGGTCGGCAGCTGCGGTGGATTCCCAGGCGTCAATGTTGGTGAGCTGGAGGACGCCGTCTGCAGACTTGGGTGGAGGGAGATGAGCGTCTGTATTCCGGACGTTGTTCAGCAGAGACTTCTCGTCGATGGACCTGCTGGCACGGTCGGCGGGTCTGAAAGACTGAGGAGCGACTTTTGAACTTGCGGAGCCCATCGTGGAGATTAAGTATGGAACGAGCCCGGGGACCCACAGATTTATATACCTCAACCGAGCACACAACCCGAACACGACAACAATAGCTCGCATCGTTACACTGCTTCAGCATCAGCTGACAGACATCGTGCAGACTTTGCTCGTGGAGTTAGCCCGGCTGCGATCGTCGCACCCACACTGACAGCGGTTATGCAACGCAAAATATTATAATCCAACAGGTCGAGTTGTAGCATGGAAAGATGGTATCAACTTCAAAAGTCTTGAAAGACATACGAGCAACTTAAAATTAGCACAGGCTTCTTTGACCTTCCATCACAACCCGCACACCGTCAGATGCGGGGATACAAGGCCTGGAAATGAACGTCAAACAGCATCACGGTAATTACTTGGTAATTACTTGCCATGCATGAAAAGCCGCCCTCTCTGCGCATCATACACAACGGAGGTGCTCCCAGACGTCAATTCGCCGGGGTCCTCGAAGACCTTTCGAAAAGAATCAGAATCAGGTGCTTTGCCTTTGTGTTCATGTACCTTTTCAACGAGGTACTTTTTCCCGTGGAAAGAGCCAACGCCATGGTTGATTGCAATCCTCAGCGCAGAAGAGGCAACCAGCGCAGAGGGGTCTTTCATTTGCCGTCCAATCAAGCCCAGAGCGTCAGAGAGTCCTTCATAGAAATTTATTTAGAAAGTTCAGTGATAGAATGACTACAGCAACCTTACCTGCTGCCCAGAGTACTCCATTGGCATCAATGGAGAGGTTGTCTATTCCCCGATCTGGGCAAAATCGCAAGTCAAATAAGTATAAAGGCAAAAACCAGAACCCAGACCAGTCTTTATAGCTTCCGTGAAGGCAAGGGTGTCATCAGACTGTCGCTCCAGAACTGTGACGCTTCCTAGGACACAGTCCGCTACATAGAATGTACCATTTCGGCTACCCAACCCTTTCACTATGCCATTGCTGCCATGGAGTCCAGTGTAAGCAAACTTGCAGCCGTGATCTGCATGGCAGAAACCAACGGATGTGTCAGAGATCAGTGCCAGTAAGTTCACGAGCCTCCTCTGAGGAACGTATCAGACTCTGCGTGGAGGGGAATCGGGAGAGCATACAAAGCCTGTCTTAAGTTTGTGATCGTTTGTGAAATAAACACTTTGTCCATCTGGGGAGCCTACGACGTCATTTGGAGTGACGATGACATCAGGGTTCTGGAAGGTCCTGACGTGTTCCAGTATGGTGCTTCCAGTGTGAGTCTGGAAGACTTCAATGACAGAGTCCGCGCCAACCTTCCGTGGGTCTCCTGAGAGGGGAATCCTGTGGTTGACGAGATACACGTAAAGGAGAGAAGGGTCGTCCAAGGACGGCACAACGTCCATTCCATGCAAGGAAATCCTGTCTAGAGCGAGTGGCCCAGAGAAGGAAAGTCGAGTTACGGCTCCGCTAATGGAATCATACGTAGCCACATAATCCGAATCAGATCTTGATGGATTAAGCTTCTCCAGTGTTGGCATCCACTGGGTGCGACTGTGTGGCGTGGAGCAGGCGAGATAAATGAGGCCAGTGGGCTGATGTAGCACGAGTTCTGTCGCATGAAAGTGAGCCGCAGGAAAAGACAGGGAGAAGGTTGGAAAGTCGACGGACTCTCACACGCCTGTAGCTGAGGCACTGTCTTGCAATTGCCATTTCCGACGGGTTGGATTTTCCTGCCGACACCTGCCGCAGCCAACGCGGGACTCAGATGGACGTAAAATGCACCTAAAAGTGCGAGAACGACGACTGCGACGCTGAGCAACATCTGGTAGTGGTGAAACAAGGGGACTGCACGTGACTTATCTTGTGCCGACCGGATACCTTGCTGACTTGTTTCGCCTTGAACAGACTGACAGATGTATGCCGGGTTGGTTTGGAATGCTACATAGGAAGCGAGGGAAGGATAGAATCGTAACCCTTTTCGAGTAGAAAAACCTCGGATTCATGAACCCAAATTCTAATTATATATTTTTGTTTGTTCGTATTGTGAATCTGCACCTAAGACAGCGAGGCTATGGGGATCGTCGCGAACTGGTGATCGTCACCGCCCAGTTTATGCTCATCCCGGGGATTCCAAATGTGCAAGCGCCGATATGTAGCACATTGACAACGCCCACCACTTTTGGTGTTCTCGGTGGGTGCCTGTCCACGTGATCATCTGCTATAACTGAGTGACTCAGCACGTCCTCCTCCTCGTCCCAATCACTGCATCGTCGGATTCTCTTCGTTTCTTCTCACCGTCAAAAATGGCCATAGACGTATTGGAAGTTCGTTCTTCAGCCTCATCTGTCTAAATCAACACACAAACTCCCCGAAAATTTCAGATGTCTGCGCCAAGCTTGGCATATATGTGCCTCGGCGGTTTCGTTGTTCTTGTGAGTCTGTGCACCCCAAACTTACTATTCTTTCATGTGTTAGTGCCTCGAGCCCGACACAATGTCCATGAATCATAGCATTTCGCCTTATCACCCGTTGTCATCTCGGTACTCATTGTGCATTATCTAGTTTTCTATGGTATCCCTCCTGGTCAAGGAAACGGTTCGCCCATCTCACCTTCGCAGTCCTATCTACTGAGGTATTCCTTTCTAGTTTTATATCAATGAAGTCGTTCTTGGCACCGGATTCGGTGTCATTATCGGCCCTTACGTAGCCAACATCTTCGATCCTCGTTCCTGGGGGGGTTCCTCAGAAAACCAAATTACTCTTGAGGTCATGCGGGTAGTTCTCGCCACCGGATTATTTGCCGTGGGGGTGGAATTACCTTGTGCCTACATGAAAGAACATGCTAAAAGCCTGTTTGTCATGGTCGTTCCTACCATGGCATTTGGCTGGATCGTTGTTTCCGGTAGGTCTTCAGTTTTTATATCATCTCACGCTCTCAACGTCTTTGCTTTCAATAGCGGTCTTGCATGCACTCTTCCCTGGTTTGGATGAGGTCTCAGCGCTCTGCATCGCTGCTTGCCTCACTCCAACCGATCCAGTCACCTGCGCTGCCATCACACGTTCGTCTCACTTCTTCGCGTACCATAACATTACTTAAATTATTGCTTAGGCGGAAAATTTGCTACCAAGCACGTTCCCGTGGACATTCGTCGAATCCTTTCAGCCGAATCTGCGGCAAATGATGGTCTGGCATACCCCTTTCTCAGTATTGCAATCTACCTGACTGTCGAAACTTCGACCCGCGTGGCGATTGGGAAATGGTTTCTCATCGGCTGGTTGTGTGAGTTTGCCAATTCCCAATGCTCACTATTCACTTCTTGATTTAGCTACACAACACAGATCAGGTGATTCTGGGCACCACTCTCGGAGCTATTCTGGGCAGGTTTCCATGCACCACTCAAGAAATCGTTCGCTTACTTGTTCTTACAGGGCTTTTATTCTCCAAGTTAATGAGATTTAGTCACCACAAGGGTCTTATCGACCGCGAGTCGTACATCGCCCAGTACCTCGCTCTGTCTATATTTACGATTGGTGTTGCCAGCTCTATTGGTGCTGATGACCTTTTGGCGGCCTTTGCAGCAGGTCAGAGGGTTTCTGCATCCGTCTGCCATGTCAAATCATCCATTCTAGGTTGTGCAATCTCATGGGATGGCCACTTCAATGTGCAGACTGCAGATGATTCATTCTCATCCGTAATTGATTATGTTTTCAACTGTGGCTGCTTCATTTACATCGGCGCATGGCTTCCCTTTGATTCTTATAATTCGCCAGAATTGGGGCTTACTCCGTGGCGACTGGTCGTATTGATGCTCCCAATACTTATCCTTCGGCGCATCCCTCCCCTACTTTTACTTTACAGGTGGATACCCGAGATCACGTCTTGGAAAGAAGCACTATTCTGCGGACATTTCGGTATGTGAATGCAATACGGTTTGTGCTGACCCAGTACTCATGTTCCCTCCATAGGCCCTGTATGTATCTCCCCTTTGATTCAGAACATGGCGATGACCTATACTTCTATAGATGGGCGTTAGTGCGGTCTTTGTTTCCGCTCTCGCTCGCACACGCTTGCCAGTACCTGCGAATCCGCCTGAAAACCAGGCACAGTTACTTGCTGCAATTATCCAGCCTATCGTAGCGTTTGTAGTCTTTGGTTCCATCATCGTCCGTAAGTCCTTTTTTGTTTGCCTTGGTTGTGGCGATTGGAGCGCCATTCTCCCACAGATGGTCTCTCTATCCCGTCATTCAACTTGGGAAGGAATGTTCACACTCTCACTCTCACCCTGAGCCGTACGTGGACTCGTACGGAGAATGACACTGATGCTCCTGTCGCTGTCGCCGATGTTGAACGCGGTGTGGAAGCCAATTGGAAAACCGACGCCACGCCCAAGAGTAGGTCCGAGCAGTCGGACAGTGGCACACCTTCACCTGCGGAGGTCATAGCTGCCGTAGCTCAGGTTCCGGTGGAAGAAGAGGTGGTGATCATCACCAGCAATGGTTCTAGCAGTGGGGACGGTCAGGAGACCACCGAACCCACAAAAGTCTGTTTCTCGGTTTTAAATCTGCCGAGGGTTCGCTGAAGAACATCTGCTGTGGCTTCTTTTCTAGGTCGTCGAAGAGAATGTTGATAACACCAAAATGGACGGAGCAATTTTGCAACACAAACTGGTACGATTCCCTTCCACTGAATAACAACTATTCCTTGTCCATGTTGGACTACATGCTCACGAGCGTACTAACATTACGATCGGTGCTGGGTACTTGATTGTCACGCACTTTACTTATATGCTTCTCATGCCTTACCTTAACTCGACGATACCACTGTCAACACTCTTTTGTTGCACTCCTAGAATCCACAATGTGTTATCGCCTTCATATTACATCGTCCGCTGAGATCCACCAGAGAAAATGAGACTAAGCAAGAGCAGTATGTAGACAGAAGACGATCGAACAGGGGAGCACGTTGGGGAACAACGTATACATCTACTGTAAAATTAAGTTATGCGTAACGATTGTGTGCAGAAAAGGATGGATAGTATACGTGAAATGAAAGTGAGTGATGTATCTCATCGCAAGCAGGTGACTATTCAAACGGATTCGTACGACCAGCCTGGATAGTTGGGGATGAACGTACAGCCCAAGGCAAGGTGTAAATCCACGGACCTGATTGTCGCCTCCCCGATCGGGACCTTCGCCGCATCCGCACAGCCAGTCATGCCACCACCGCACCTCTTGTTTCTCCTCTGCGTCTGGGCGACGTGGCGGTCGCAGGACCGGTTGTGATGTCGGTTGAGGCGGCACCACGCGCAGTTTGTCAAACGAGTGAGAGACCTCCGAGCTCGGTGGTGGCTGGATAAACGATTCGCTGCTCCCCGAGGACCGCTTGCGCGCGCGCTGACCCCGTGCGTCCGAGAACGGCGAGGGCGAGGGAGGGGTTAACGGCGTGGACATGTCCGCAGGGTGCACAAATGGGTTCTCGGACGCACGCGAGGTCGCGTCGAGGCTCGTGGCGCGCCCAAAGTCGGAGGGGGTGGGCGAGTGCACGGTGACGTCGGGGGAGGCGTCGATGTCGTCGAGCGGGACGGCGTACCCCTCGTCGTACGATTTGAAGGCGCGGGCGCTGCTTGGGCCGACGGAGACGCTGGTGGAGCCGCTCCGGCGCAGGACGAGGTTGGCGGTGCGTTTGACGCTGGAGAGGAGGGAAGGGCCGGAGCTGTACTGCAGGGACCCTCGGAGTGATCTCCGGCGTTCTCGTTCGGCAAGTTCCCAACGTTTCAGCGTCTGTTTTGACTGAATTAGTTGGGGCATTGAAGCAGTGGATCTGAGGACGCACCTCTTCGACTCTGCGTGTCTCGGCAGCCTCGTCGGTCATGGGGGGATATGCTTCGTGCGTACCCACGCGCTCCTCCAACGTTTGTTTTCCCTTTCCTTTTGTACTACTTACAGACCCAGATGAGGACGGTCGCGAACTCTGCGGGTCGAACTGCTCGGGGCGAACGTTCCAAGACAGCCGTTGACTGAAAATTTCATCGAGCAAAGACGGCGAGGGCGGGAGTGAGGGCAGTATTGTAGCTTCGTGATGCAGTGAGAGCGGTGTGGGCATTCTGTTCGCCGTCGTCGTCGTCTTGGTCGTCATCCTTGTCCCGCAGCAAGACGGCGCGTGAGGGGAATAAACGAGGTCAGCACTCTCGGCTCCCCAGAACCCAATTAAACGCTCGCTAGTACCACTAGCAAACAAATAGTCCTGAATAATAATATTGTAAGCGTATTTATGTAGCCACTAGTCCATGACATCTCGGTGCTGGTGCGATGAATCCTCTGAATAACCGCCGTACATCGTGCTTCGCATACTGTTCCCCCCAGTTGACGTATGTCCTGATGGATGTTCTGCCGGAAAGCTGCGTTCGCGATAGTCCTCTTGAGTATGCGAACCACGCGCATTTGTCTGTTCACGCCAATACTGGACGCCTCTCGCGTTCTGCTTCGCGCTAACGCCGATGAATTCGATACAGCGCGAACAAGGTGCCAAGCGTGCCTGAGTAATGATCGTACGAACTTGAACCCCCAACGATGCTGATCCCCGCCAAGACGTAAACCCAAGTGCTGAACGAGTTTGGCAGGTCGGAACCTATGCCAGTACTATCGACGTAGCATCTGGAAAATCGATTCAGTGGAACGACTCCTTGTCCGCAGATTCGGTCAGAAATTTGGTCCGAGTAACTCTGGGGTCACAGTCCGTGTAAAACTGCCTGTCTCAAGACCAGTGTGGAAAGCAGAACTGGTCTGACCATGGATACGCGGGAGAGTATGGGCGAGGAGGTAGCAGGAAGAAAAAACGAGCTTGAGGAAAGAAGGTGCATTGTAGACGTGGATAGAGTACAGGCAGCGAACGCGTACTAGCAATTAGTCGCGTACCCGTGTACTATTTGCCACACCCTGGGCAGCAATGCACTACGTCGTGGACGAACACGTCACACTCCGTACAGAAATCGTGATCGCAGTCGGGACATCGATACCGACCCAGCGGACTAATACCCTCCGATGCAGAGGCACTGGACGGCGCCGATGGAAATGTACGCCCACACGCATGACAGGTGCCCGCTCGCTCTCCCACTTCTTCTAGAGACGTTCTGTAAATGATTAGACTCAATCACTGGCACCCACAACCAATCCATTTCTTACACAGCTTGGTAGGGCTTCACGGGAAACAAGTGATGATAACTCCGCGCCAGATGGGGAGAGCTCACAATCATTAGCCCGCAAATGTCGCAATCAGTCGGTACGTCGCATACTTTGGCCATGCACCGCGGACAGAGAAAACCCTCGCTCTTCATGTCCGAGTGACATGCACAAAGGCTCGGTGGCGACGAGTCGGGGAGGCGCGTTGGAAAACCCATCATCATCAGGTCCGCAGCAGGATTCGCATTTCCTCCTCCACCTGTACGAGACACAGCTCGTTGGGCTGGCGGAGGAACAAGCTCGAAAAGCAAGTCTTTAAAGTGTCCCTCGTTCATTGCCACACCAAACTGGCCTGTTCAATTCATCAGAGATGACGAACACTGACCCATCGCATCGACATACCACCGGTTTTATCACACATATCTCTACATATCTTCATCTCAGCAGCCAACGCGACCACGGATATTCGTATTTTGTTCCTCACGCATTCGTCGAGCGTGTCGTGAATGTTTCCCGGGTCACAGGTCGTTAGCGAACCAAAGATGATCAGGATTTCGCGTGACGAGTGCGTGGGGAGATGACTGCAGTGCTCAGACTTTAGGACACAATAGTGAATTGCACATACCTCATGCTACTCCGTGCCATCTCGATTGCATTCTGCAAGCTTGGCTCACCAGCAGGTTCCAGTTTGGTACGATCGCTGAGTGACTTGAGCACATCCTGTGGATTACCTACAAACACGTATGCACGGAAACAGCGCAAGTTGAGATGATATCCTACCAGACATCTCGCCGACACGTTCACCAAAGCCACCGCGCATGCCAACGACGCCGATCTGACCCAGGGGATTCTGGTCAAACCACTCCACGACAAATTCGCGCGCGTACTGCAGGG
>JBBPNZ010000590.1:0-16690 GCA_038091195.1 Phylloporus rhodoxanthus | reverse complement strand
ATGAATGTGAAGCAATTGCCGCCTGAGTAGTGGTGATTCTGCCTCACCGATGCTAATCTACCGCACCGATGCACTGCCCCGCTAATTATACCGTCACATGGTAGCGGCGAGACTGCCGAAGCAGTCATTATACCTACATTGTATCGGTAATAGATTATACCATACCGCCGCTGAATGTACCGCACAGCTGAATGTACCGTACCGCTGAATGTACCATACCACCGCTGAATGGAACCGTACTGCTGCTGAATGTACCGTACCCACTGAATGTACCGTACCGCTGAATGTACCGCACCACCGCTGAATGTACCGTACCACCGCTGAATGGAACCGTACCACTGAATGTACCGCACCACCGCTGAATGTACCGTACCGCCGCTGAATGGAACCGTACCGCCGCTGAATGTACCGTACCGCTGAATGTACCGCACCGCTGAATGTACCGCACCGCTGCTGAATGTACCGTACCACTGAATGTACCGCACCGCCGCTGAATGTACCGCACCGCCGCTGAATGTACCGTACCACTGCTGAATGGAACCGTACCGCTGCTGAATGTACCGTACCGCTGAATGTACCACACCGCTGAATGTACCGCACTGCCGCTGAATGTACCGTACTGCCGCTGAATGTACCGTACCGCCGCTGAATGTACCGTACTGCTGCTGAATGGAACCGTACCACTGCTGAATGTACCGTACCGCTGAATGTACCACACCGCTGAATGTACCGTACTGCTGCTGAATGGAACCGTACTGCTGCTGAATGTACCGTACCGCTGAATGTACCACACCGCTGAATGTACCGCACTGCCGCTGAATGTACCGTACTGCTGCTGAATGTACCATACCACTGCTGAATGTACCGTACTGCCACTGAATGTACCGCACTGCTGAATGTACCGCACCGCTGAATGTACCACACCGCTGAATATACCGCACCGCTGAATATACCGCACCGCTGAATGTACCACACCGCTGAATGTACCGCACCGCTGAATGTACCGCACCGCTGAATGTACTGCACCGCTGAATGTACCGCACCGCTGAATGTACTGCACCGCTGAATGTACCGCACCACTGAATGTACCGCACCACTGAATGTACTGCACTGCCGCTGAATGTACCATACCGCCGCTGAATGTACCGTACCGCCACTGAATGTACCATACCGCTGAATGTACCGCACCGCTGAATGTACCACACCGCCGCTGAATGTACCGTACTGCCACTGATTATACCGCCATAGCTAGTTGATACTGCTGTTCTGCTGTTTTTGGCCGTACCATGGCAATTGTTCCATTGGCTCACCCATTACCATCGGTCGTATTTGCCATCGGCCAATCATTCTCTACCAGCATGAGTCCTATGGGCCCGCCAATATGCATCGACTCTCCAGCCATAGGTTGTTCAATCCATATCGGCTGTTACGTGTAGCGTACACAATGGACTAAGCTCCTAGTAAGCTCAAGTGATACTCACAAAGAGACCAACTCAAGAGACTTAAAAGGAAAGACGAGGATCGGTCAAAGAGGGGAGTCTTTGAGCGAGACGAGGATGAATGTTATATCAAGGGAATTCCTTGATATCGAGACTAAGGTCAAGTGATAGCAACGGTGGTTGCTCAAGAGGAGTTCTGAATACGCTAGTATTGCGCAGTTCAAGACTAGAGTACTAACAGGGTAAACGACGAATATTTATACACGAGATGTCTTGTGCACGGACCAAGGGATCGAGAAAGGAAATAAGACTGAGAAAGGAAAAGAACGGTGAAGAACGTCAAGGAATATGGGCAGAGTTATCCGTCGTGGGAGACAAGAGTAGAGGGTGAGACAAATGGGAAAGAGGAAGTACACGGTAAACGGATAAGTCTGAAAGAGATAGGTCTGGTGATCAAAAGAAAAGCGGAGTGTAGGTAGAAGTGATCGCCTCGCCAGTTTGAACGGTGAGAAGAGAAGAGAATCAGGATGAGGTGATGAAAGAGAAGAGAAATCGTAACATTACCCCCTTTGTACAGTTGAACTCCTGGTTCAACAGTTAATCCCAGTTTTCCCCAGTAGCTGATCCCTGGGAAGTATGAGGTCTCGGTCGTTCGCCAGTTAGTTAGACGGGGGAACACGAGCAGACGAACAGAGATCGAGGACGTGTCCTGGCTGAGCACAAAGCCTGCAGTTACGATGGGGGCAGAATCGGTCACCATGACCCCAGTTACGACAGAAGTGACATTGGATAGTAAGGCAGCTACGCACAGGATGGCTGGGGGCGGATGCATGGCAGTGAGGGCAAGTATAGGCGGGGCAGTTCTCTCGTATGTGACCATGAGCATGACACTGAAAGCATTCAGTGGTCGAGGAAGCGATAGGAAGTTGATAATGATTGGGTAGCGGGAGAACTTGCGTGGGAGAGGATAGGGAACGATTGCCATTCGGGAGAGTGATCCATTGCGGGCGGTCGTGGGGGATGGGAATAGCTGCAGTAATAGGGTCATCGTCATCACTGTCGGTGGGGGCCCAGTCGGACTCAACTGCGGTGGGGGTATCTGTGGGTGAAGGAGAAGAGAGATGAAGGGCAAGGGAGCTACGGGTTGGAGGAGGAACTGGGAGGGGGGCGCGAGTGGGAGAATGTAAGATGAAGGCGTCTGTACATGAAAGGTAATGGTCGCATTGGTCTTGTGGAAGAGTGAGAAAGATACGACGAAAGGTGGGATAAATGCGGTCCGGCATCAAGGCTTCGATGTAGGTACTAAAGTTCGCATGGCGAAGGGCAGATAACGTAGAACGAGAAACTTCAGACAGAGAGAAATGTAGAGGAATATCAGGTTGCGTAGAAGATAAAAGGAGAATGAGAGCACTAGCAGTCCCATGGAAGATACGAATAAGATCTTGGATGACGTGGTCGTCAGCGAAGAGGGGGTTGTTTTCAATGGTGTGTAAGATCGGGGGAGAGTCTAAGACGGCAGAGAATAAGGACAGCTGGACGGGTTCTGGTAGGAAGGTGGGGTAGACTTTTCTGGAACGTAATCCGGTGGGTGATCCAGAAGGGGAGGACATGGACGACGAGGAGACAGAGGAGGATAGGAAGGACATGACGAGTTGGCGTTGGATAAGGTTGCAAGAGATACTCACAAAGAGACCGTCAATTGAAACCTTACCGTCTTAGAGGTGGTGGAGTCGCTTATAACTGTGAAGGATTGAAGCGGAGTGACGGAGGTTTGATTCAGGCTCCCATGTGTTTTCTGAAGAGGGGTAGCCTTTCCACGCGGTCAGGTACTTCCGTCGGCTGACCGGGCCTTTGTGTGAGAGAATTGCTTCGACTTCGTATTTTTCTTCGTTATCTATGACGTCAGGTGGCGGGGAAGTGAAGGAGGGGCCGTAAGTTTCAGTGGAGCAAAAGGGCGATAAGAGGGAGGCGTGGAACATGTTGTGAACTTTCCAAGTTTTCGGGAGACGGAGTTCGTAAGTGAGTGGAGATAATACGCAGATGATTTTAAAGGGTCCGTGGCATTTGGGTGCGAGTTTCCTAGACGGGTAGTTGAGATGGAGATGAGTAGCCTCGAGCCAAACTTTATCTCCGGTTTTCCAAGGGGTGAATCAGCGAGTAGTACGAGTGGACATGATCTTCCAGGCAGATTCGTGGGCAGCAAGAGCTTCTTTGCGGGCTTCATCAAGGTTGGAGAGTCGGTTTTCGAGAGCAGGGAGGAAGGTCTTGCTGAGTGTGGGGTAGGAACGTGGTTCATAGCTGTAGAGTAAAGAGAAAGGGGAACGTTTGGTGGAGCTATGTGGCGCAGAATTATGGTGGAATTCCGCAGCAGATAACGATTGCGCCCAAGCATGGGGATTGTTGGCGCAAAAGATGTGGAGATAGGTTTCGAGTTCCTGATTAGTTCACTCGGTTTGTCCATTGGATTGGGGGTGATAAGCGGTGGAGAGGCGGACATCGTACTTTAGGAGGTGAGCGAGTTCTCTGGCGAAGGCGGAAGTGAATTGTGGTCCTCTATCGGAGATGAGGGAGTCATGAAGGCCGAAGCGTTTAAACACGTGGTGGAAAAACAAGGAAGCAATACCAGCAGTGTCAATGGTTTTGGAACAGGGGATGAGAATTACCCCCTTTGTAAGGCCATGGTCTACTATGACCAGAATAGAATCATGGCCATTGGAGACGGGTAGATCCATAATCAGATCACACGACACCTGACGGAAGGGCAGAGAGGCGGATGAAGGGATCGGGGTGAGCGGGGCGACAGTAGGATGGGTGTTGACTTTGTTCTGTTGGCAGATGGCGCAACCATCAACAAAATGTTTGACGAAGAAGGAGAGGCCGGGCCACCAAAAGTCGCATTCCACAATGACCTTGGTATGGAATACTCCCATGTGTCCTGAGAGGGGAGAAGAATGGATAGACTGCAGGAGTGCAGAACGTGCGGCAGGAGGAACGTACATGCGACCCTTAAAATATAGGTGACCATTGTCATAGTTCCAGTCAGAGAGGGAGGCGTGAGTGAATAGGGGAGAACCGTCAGCGAGAGCAGATAGAGCTTTGACAATGAAAGGGTCGGATGGGGTCGAGGATTGGATATGACGTGCGAGGGAGACATCAAGGGCATTGATGACGACGGGGTCGGGGACAATGGAAGTAGCGATGTTGTCGGAAGCCATGTCTATAGTGTCACGATGAGAGAGAGCGTCAGCTGGTCCCATCTTAGCACCAGGAGTGACAACCCAATTGATATCGAAGTCCTGTAAAAAGAGAGACCAACGGGCTTGACGGTGAGAAAGTTTTCGTGGGTCATGAATATAAGACAAATTCTTGTGGTCCGTGATAACAGAGACCAGATGAGTGGTATCCTGAAGATAGTGTTTCCACTCATCCAAAGCGAGGATTACTGCGAGGAGTTCACGGTCATAAATATCGTAGTTTCGTTCGGCGGGGGAGAAGGTTTTGGAGAAGTAGGCGACGGGACGTTTGTCGCCATTGGGATCATCTTGCATCAAGACAGTGCCGGCAGCGAGGAGAGAGGCGTCAGTCATAACATGGAAGGGATGAGATGTGTCCGGGATGGTGAGGATGGGAGCTGTGCAAAAGATTGAACGAAGAGAATCGAAGGATTTCTGTTGGAGGGGAGACCAGACCCAGGGTTCGTTCTTTCGAGTGAGAAAAGTCAGAGGGGCAACAATGTTGGAATAGTTTGGTATGAACTTGCAGTAAAAGTTTGCGAAACCAAGGAAGGAACGAACTCCTTTAACCGATGAGGGGGGTTTCCAGTCTTTAATGGCAGAAAGTTTCTTGGGATCCATCTGGACAAGCCCCTGTCCAATGATCATACCAAGGTATTCCATAGTGGGAGTATCGAAGGAGCATTTACTGATCTTCAAAGAGAGGCCGTGTTCACGAAGGCGTAATAGGACGCAACGGGTACGTTCGTGGTGTAGTGTGAGGGTGCCATGAGTATGGATACCGAGGTCGTCCATGTAAATTTTGAGCCACCGTTCGAGTATCATATCAGCGAAGATGTGATTCATAAAAGCTTGAAAAGTCACTGGGGCGTTGCAGAAACCAAAGAACATGATGGTGGGTTCAAAAAGACCTAGAGGGGTAATGAAGGCGGCCTTCCATTGGTCTTCTTCTCAGATGCAAATGTTGTTGTATCCCCATCGGATATCAAACTTGGTGAAGAAGTTGGCATCTTTCATGTCATCGATTAGTTCTGTGATAAGAGGTAGGGGGTAGGCATTGCGAATAGTGTGACTGTTCAGATATCGATAATCTTGGCAAGGACGGAGACCTCCGTCCTTTTTGGTGACGAAGAAGAATGGAGCGGCTTGAGGGGATTTGGATGGGACGATACAGCCAGTTTTGAGATGTTCTTTGACAAAAGCTTTGCAAGTCTCCTTTTTGGAAGGATTTAATGGATAGACTTTTGCAATCTTTGGGACAAAGGTATCTTTTAGATTGATGGTATGGTCAAATGGGCGGTGAGGTGGGAGTTGGTCATGGGTTGTTTCGGCGAAGACATCGGTGAAGTCGGAGCAGAAGTTGGGGATAGGGATTTCCTTTGGTTTCTCGGTCTGAGCAATTTTAGTGGAGATAGTAATCTTATCGATGTGTTCGCTTGTCGATTCCTTCGAGGGAGGGCACTCACGAAGAGTCTGCTCGACCCCTTGGGGATATCGAGAAGAGAACAGCATGGAGATATCGTGGTCCGGATCGGGGTTGAGTTCAGAAGTAAAATTGTCCGATGGTTGAGAGGGTAGATCGAGTGTGAATTGTTCCCAGTTGATGATCAGGTTCCATTTCTGGAGCCAAGGCATTCCGAGGATGACATGTGGTTTTCGGAGTCGAAAGATCATGAAGGAGGTGGAGTCGGTGAAACCTTTAGTGGAAAAGTTGATTGTCGCTTTCCATAAAATAGAACCTTTGGTGTTAGTGGTTCTGTCAACGTTATAGGCAAGGAGTGGTTTGTGTAGACGGGTAAGTTTGAAGTCTCCGAAAGGGAGGAGGCGAGGGTCGAGGAAATTTCCGGTGGCACCAGAGTCAATGAGGGCATCAGTGTCGACAGTTTTGGTCTTTCCTTGTAGTACAATGGGGAGACACATGGTTCGTTCATTGCTTGTAGCTACAAGTACATGGTTGAGGTCTAGGGAAGGAGACGTCGAGGCAGCTTCCCTTTTCAAAAATCCTTAGCAGCTTTGATACGTTCAGCGGGGACGGGGAGGGTTTCCTCAGGTGGTTCTTCGTAACACATCTTGAGGACGGAAAGGATTTCTTTTTCTCCCTTTCCTCTGGTTTTAAGTGAATTGACGTACTCGTCGAGCGGGGTGGCGGTGGCTATGGTGGTGGCAGGAGGGGACGTTGTGGTTTCTGTGGTTCTGATGTTCTGAGTGGGTCTTGAAGAAGAGGTACTCTGGAATCGTTGCGGAGGGGTCAAGGAGGTGTTCAGGAACTTTCGGCATTTCAAGGCGCTGTGGCCAGGGAGGCGGCAACGGAAGCATAGGTTTTCTCTAAAGCACCTAGCTCGCTCAGTTGGTGTTAACTTTGCGACGGAGATAGCGTCAACATCCATGGCATTGGGGTCTTTAGTAGGGCAAGTGGTAAAGTGTGGGGGGGTCCGTCCTCCTTGAAGGGCGAGGATATGGATCTTTTGTGCATGGAAGATCTTTGCTTGATCGATCCATTTAGCGATGGTGGTAGGAATGGCGGCCATGGAGTGAATCATGGTGGTGATTTGCTGGTCCAATCCTAGCGAGAATTGGTCAATGAGGGTGATGTCGTCGGTGATTCCAGCCTTGCAGGAGAGATTCTGGAAATCAGTAATATATTGTTGGAAGCCATTGTCAGTGGTTCCGTTGGGTAGGCGAGATCTCTTTTGGATGAGCTTGGATAGCTCCAGGTGGGCCATGGCTTTTGTGTTGAAGGGGTAAAACGTGGACTCGAAATTGTCAGCGAATTCCTTAAAGGTTTTGCCGGTGGTAATGGTGGTGTCAGCCATCTTGTCGTACCACATCTCGGCAAAGGAGGCGCCTCGCCCCTTAGACATCTTGTTCAGGGTGGTCATGATTTTGTCGTCGTCGTGAGAATACAGGGTGGTGTTCAGAGCAAAGTAGGCTTTCATAGCCTTGATCCATCGAGAGGCGTTGGTTGGTTCGCCTGAAAAGTTGGCGGGAAGGGCCGCTTTGAGTTCAGTGATATGGGCGGACATGATGGCGGTGGTGATAGGCTGGGTTGGTGGTGGTGGGGTTGATGGAAGACTTGGTGCGGTGATCCTGTGAGAGATACTAGGGTTCGAGAGCGGTGGTCTGTGATGAGATTGAATGATCTGTCGAGAGGGTTGTTCCGCAGGGGGGTCGACTTCGATGTCGCTGTCACTGTCGTAGGGGTCTTTGTCGCGAGGGAGTCCGAACCTAGAGGATCGACTCATGATGATAGTGGGGGGGTCCTGCACCTAGGAAGGTGGGACCAAAGTAAGTCTTGAACTTTTGTTACGCGTAGCGTACACAATGGACTAAGCTCCTAGTAAGCTCAAGTGATACTCACGAAGAGACCAACTCAAGAGACTTAAAAGGAAAGACGAGGATCAGTCAAAGAGGGGAGTCTTTGAGCGAGATGAGGACGAATGTTATATCAAGGGAATTCCTTGATATCGAGACTAAGGTCGAGTGATAGCAACGGTGGTTGCTCAAGAGGAGTTCTGAATACGCTAGTATTGCACAGTTCAAGACTAGAGTACTAACAGGGTAAATGACGAATATTTATACACGAGATGTCTTGTGCACGGACCAAGGGATCGAGAAAGGAAATAAGACTGAGAAAGGAAAAGAACGGTGAAGAACGTCAAGGAATACGGGCAGAGTTATCCGTCGTGGGAGACAAGAGTAGAGGGTGAGACAAATGGGGAAGAGGAAGTACACGGTAAATGGATAAGTCTGAAAGAGATAGGTCTGGTGATCAAAAGAAAAGTGGAGTATAGGTAGAAGTGATCGCCTCGCCAGTTCGAATGGTGAGAAGAGAAGAGAATCAGGATGAGGTGATGAAAGAGAAGAGAAATCGTAACATCGGCACTCTGAATCTTGGCCCACCCACACGTACAGTCACCTCTCTCGTTGGCCCACCCATACATCTCGCCTGTCTCCCATTGGCCCAACCATCTCCATCATTAACCATCCAATCGGCCAATCCACCACTGTGGTTATCCTATCCATTGGTCCATCCAATCATCTCTCCATACATGCCGTCGGCCCACCGCTATACATAGCTACAGCCCAACAGCCTATCCATATATGTCGGTACCTTATCCATCGGCCTATCTATTCCAATTGTCTGCCATTTCTTAGCTACAGGTACATTATCTCCACCTGCATGAATGGCTAACACATCTCTATCAGCATTCACTTGATCAGCCCACCCATCAGTTCACATATTCATCCCTTGGCCCCTCCATCTCCACTGCCATTCTATCCATCAGCCCATCCATCCCGATCGGCATTTTCACTTTCGGCCAATGACCATACTTACTCATCAGCCCATCCATCCACCCCACTCCATACCTCGGCCCATCCATCTTTATTTTCATACTCCAACTACCCTATTTCACTACTCATTTTCACTAATTATACACTCAGCCCATCCATCTCTATCACCCATCCATAGGCCCATCCATCCCTATCGGTGGTTCACCCTTCCTCGGCCGATGTTCAGCTGGCTGTCTCACACGGCTGTTTTGCACCCTTCGGCTCCCCATCTTCATCGGTGTTTTGTGACTGCAGTATGTGACCCTTCATCCTCCTTCGTTCCTCTTGAATTGGTCTCTTCGTGAGTATCACTCGAGGCAACAGGTTTAGGAGTGGAACCCATTGTGTACACTATGTGTAACAAAAGATCAAGACTACCCTCAGTCCCACCTTCTACGGTGTAGGACCCACTAGTAACCACCACGAGTCGATCATCTAGATTCGGACTCCGCCCTGACCCTGTCGACTCTGACAGCGATATCGAAATCGACGCCCCTGAAGAACAATCATACCACAGAAGCCATCGATCCCACAGACCCCAGATCACATATCCTAGCATCACTGACAGGACTACTATCCAAGTTCACCCCTCGATGCCACCGCCAACAACCCCACAGCTTGCCATTATCACTCCAACACAGCCTACTACTGCCATGTCTTCCCATGCCTCAGAACTCAAAGCAGCCCTCCCTGCTGACTTCTCTGGAGAACCTACTGACACCTCCAGATGGATCAAGGCCATGAAGGCCTACTTCGCCCTCAACGACATGTTATACTGGACCGACAACGACAAAATCATGACCACCCTTAACAAGATGTCCAAGGGAAGAGGCGCCTCCTTCGCCAAAATGTGGTACAACAAGATGGCCAACACCACCATCACCACTGGAAAAACTTTTAAGGAGTTTGCCGACAACTTCGAATCTACTTTCTACCCATTTGACACTAAAGCAACCGCCCATCTTGAGCTGTCCAAGCTCATCCAGAAGACATCTCACCTCTCAAATGGAACCATCAATGATGGTTTCCAGCAGTACATCACAGACTTCCAGAATCTTTCGTGCAAGGCCGGCATCACCGACGATGTCACCCTCATTGACCAGTTCTCCCTCGGACTAGACCAACGAATCACCACCATGATCCTTTCCATGGCTGCCATCCTGACCACCATCACTAAATGGATTGACCAAGCAAAGATCTTCCATGTGCAAAAGATGCGCATCCTCGCCCTTCGAGGAGGACGGACCCCTCCTACTTTTACCCCTCGCCCCACCAGAGACCCCAACGCCATGGACGTTGATACTATCACCGTCGCCAAGTTAACCCCCACTGAACGTGCCAAATGCTTCAGAGAAAACTTGTGTTTCCACTGCCGTCTCCCTGGTCACAATGCCCAGAACTGCTGAAAGTTCCCAAGGACCCCTACCACCCCCAGATGCTCACAGAACATCCACTCCACTGAAACCTCCCCCCCCCGCTGTACCAACTCCCCAACCCACTTTGTCCATCACTGCCATTGCCAATGCCAATCCCCTTAGTGAATACATTAACACCCTGAAGACATCTGGAAAGGGAGAAAAAGAGATTCTCTCCATCCTCAAGATGTGCTATGAGGAGCCCACTGAAGAAGCAGTTTCGGTCCCTCCTGAACATATCCAAGCAGCTAAGGATTTTTAAAAAGGGAAGCCGCCTCGACGTCTCCTTCCCTTTACGCCAATCATGTACTTGTAGCATGAAATGATAATAGAACTATGCATCTCCCCATTCAGCTACATGGAAAGACAAAAACCATCGACACTGATGCTCTCATTGACTCTGGAGCAACTGGAAATTTTCTTGACCCCCGACTTCTCCCATTGGGCGATTTCAAATTATCTCGCCTTACACAACCACTCATTGCCTACAACGTAGATGGAACTACGAACACCAAGGGATCCATTATGTGGAAAGCCACGATCAGGATCTCTGCCTCTGATCTCTCTGACACCGTCTCCTTTCTAATACTTCATCTTCATCACCCCCATGTTATACTCGGCCTACCCTGGCTTCAGAAATGGAACCCAACTATTGACTGGAAAACTTTCACTCTTGACTTTGACTCTCTTTCCCAGTTAACAAACACCCTTGCCTACAGTACTCTACCCTCCACTGACCCAGATCTAGACATCGTGACCGCCTTCGCCTCTCGATATCCCCTTGGGGTTGAGAGGCCTCTTCATGAGTGCCCTCCCTCAATGGGACCCCTTGAGAAAAACATTGCCAAAATCACCATCTCCACTGAAATTGCACAGACCGAAAAGCCCAAAGAGATTCCTATCCCTGCATTCTGCTCAGACTTTGCCGACATCTTCACCGAATCCACCCACAACCAACTCCCTCCACATCGCCCCTTTGACCACACCATTGACCTTAAGGATACCTTTGTCCCAAATATCGCCAAAGTCTACCCACTCAACCCCACAGAAAAGGAAACCTCCAAAGCATTTATCAAAGAGCATCTGAAAACTGGCCGCATCATCCCCTCGAAATCCCCACAAGCTGCGCCTTTCTTCTTTGTCCCAAAGAAAGATGAAACGCTTCACCCCTGCCAGGACTACCACTATCTCAACAGTCATACCATCCACAATGCCTACCCTCTACCTCTTATCATGGAACTCATTGATGACATGAAAGATGCAAATTTCTTTACCAAATTCAACATCTGATGGGGGTATAACAACATTCATATCAAGGAGGAAGACCAGTGGAAGGCCGCCTTCATCACTCCTCTAGGACTCTTCGAACCCACTGTCATGTTCTTCAGTTTCTGCAACGCACCTGCCACTTTCCAAGCTTTCATGAACCACATCTTCGCCGATATGATTCTTGAACGATGGCTGAAGATCTATATGGACGACCTCAGCATTCACACCCACAGAACCATTGAGCTTCATTACAAATGAACCCACTGTGTTCTCCTTCATCTCCGTGAACATGGCCTCTCCCTCAAGATATCTAAATGTTCCTTCAACACCCCCACCATAGAATACCTTGGCATGATCATCAGTCAAGGACTCATTCACATGGACCCCAAGAAACTCTCTGCCATCGCCAACTGGAAACCACCCACATCTGTCAAGGGAGTATGTTCCTTTCTAGGCTTTATGAACTTCTATCACAAGTTCATTCCCAACTACTCTGATGTTGTGGCCCCCTTCACCTTCCTCACTCGTAAGAATGAACCTTGGACCTGGTCCCCTCTGCAACAACGATCCTTTGACCATCTTAAAAAGATTTTCTGCTCTGCTCCCGTCCTTGCCATCCCCGACGTCTCTAAACCGTTCTCTGTCATGACCGACACCTCCCTCCTCACCTCTGGCACAGTTCTCATGCAGCATGATCCCAACCATGACCTTCGCCCCATTGCTTACTTCTCAAAAACGTTCTCTCCCACCGAATGAAACTATGACATTTATGATCATGAACTTCTCACCATTATTCTCGCTCTTGATGAGTGGAAACACTACCTACATGGCACCACTCATCCTGTCACTGTCATCACCGACCACAAGAACCTCTCATATATCAAAGACCCCCGCAAACTCTCACATCGACAAGCCCGTTGGTCACTCTTTTTGCAAGATTTTGACCTTGTCTGGCAAGTCACCCCAGGAACTTGTATGGGCCCTGCCGATGCTCTCTCTCGCCGCGACTCCATAGATACCTCCTCCGACAACATCAACACTTCTATCATTCCCGATCCTATTGTGATCAACGCCCTTGATACCACACTTGCCCGTCACATCCAATCGTCTACGCCATCCGATCCCTTCATCATTAAAGCTCTCGCTGCCTTGGATGAGGGGTCCCCCCTCTTTACTCGCAGATCTCTGGCTGACTGGCACTTCGACAACAGCCATCTCTACTTCAAGGGTCATATGTATGTTCCACCTCCCGCCCGGTCGGCACTCCTGCACTCCATCCATTCCTCTCCCCTTTCAGGTCACATGGGCGTTTATCGCACAAAAGTCATTCTCAAATGTGACTTCTGGTGGCCTGGTCTCTCCACCTTCATCAAGAATTTCGTCGACAGCTGCGCCGTCTGCCAACAGAGCAAAGTCAACACCCATCCCTCAGTTCCCCTGCTCTCTCCCATCGTCTCCACTACCGCCCTGCCATTCAAGCAGTTGTCCTGCAATCTGATCACTGATCTTCCCCCATCTGCTGGCCATGACTCTATTTTGGTCGTGGTTGACCATGGCCTTACTAAGGGGGTAATTCTTATCCCATGTTCAAAATCCATTGATGCAGCAGGGATCGCCTCTTTTTTCTTCAAAAATGTATTCAAACGCTTCGGCCTCCATGACTCTCTCATCTCTGATAGAGGACCACAATTCACTTCCGCCTTCGCCAGAGAACTCACTCACCTTCTAAAGTATGATGTCCGCCTTTCCACCGCCTATCACCCCCAAACCGATGGACAAACTGAACCAACCAACCAGGAGCTCGAAACTTACCTCCGCATCTTTTGTGCCAACAATCCCCATGCTTGGGCGCAATCCCTAACTGCTGTGGAATTCCATCACAACTCTATGCCACACAGCTCCATCAAAAGATCCCCCTTTTCATTACTCTACGGCTATGAACCCTGCTCCTACCCCTCACTCGGCAAGACCTTCCTCCCTGCCCTCGAGCATCAACTCTCCAACCTTGATGAAGCCTGTAAGAAAGCTCTTGCTGCTCATGAATCTGCAAGAAAGATCATGTCCACTCACTCAACTCGTCGTTTTACCCCATGGAAAACCGGAGATAAAGTTTGGCTCGAAGTGACTTATCTCCGCCTTAAATACCCATCCAGGAAACTTGCGCCCAAATGTCACGGCCCCTTTGAGATCATCTGCGTTCTATCCCCACTCACCTATGAACTTCGCCTCCCGAAGAACTGGAAGATTCACAACATGTTCCATGCTTCTCTTCTATCCCTCTTTCGCTCCACAGAATCTTACAGTCCCTCCTTCTCCTCTCCACCACCTGACGTCATAGATAATGAAGAAGAGTACGAAGTAGAGGCAATTCTCTCACACAAAGGCCCAGTCAACCAACGGAAATACCTGACCACGTGGAAAGGCTATCCCTTGTCTGAAAACACTTGGGAACTCAAGTCCAACCTCTGCCACTCTGCTTCAATCCTTCATAGCTATAAGCAACTCCACCACCTCTAAGACGGTAAGGTTCCAATCGACGGTCTCTCCATGAGTATCTCTTGCAACCTTACCCAACACCCACTTGTCATGTCTTTCCTCTCCTCCTCGGTCTCCTCCTCATCCTTAACCTCCCCTTCTGGATCACCAACTGGACTATGTTCTCAATGAGTCTACCCCATTTTCCCGCCAGAATCCGCTCAATTCACTCTGTATTCTACGGTTCTGGACTCCCCTCCACTATTGCATCTCATTGAACAAAACTCCCACTTTGAACATGACAGGGTTGTGCAAGAGCTCATTCGCATCTTTCATGGAACTGCCCGTACCACTCTTCTCCTTTCCTCCTCCCCTCAGCCCGACATAGTAGTATGGTTTTCCCTTTCTGAAGTTTCTCGTTTTTCTTTAGCCACCTTATGCCATGCAGACTTTAGTAGTTACATTTCTGCCCTGCCACCGGACCACATCTATCCTGTTTTTCGTCGTATCTTTCTCACCATTCCCCAAGAACAACAGGACCATTACCTTTCTTTCACCGATACTTTAACCTCTTATTCCCCTCCTCTTGCTCCTGTCCCGATCCCTCCTCCACACTCTCTCTCTTCTCGTCTTTCTTCTCCTCCACTTGCAGACACTCCCACTGCAGTAGAATCCAACTGGGCCCCCACCAACAGTGACGAGGAAAACCCCCTCACTGCAGCTATTCCTATCCCTCGCAACCGTCCACAGTGAATCACCCTTCCCGATGGCAATTGAATCTTGTCTTCCCCTACACAGGTCCTCCCACTGCCTGACCACTATCACCTCCCTCTCGCATCGTCTTCCACCAGGTGCTTTCAATGTCATGCTCTCGGTCACATACGAGAGAACTGTCCCGACTACATCTGCCCACATTGCCATGACTCCACCCCCAGCCACCCTCTGCGTAGTTGCCTATCTATCTACTGTGACTTCTATCATAACTGGGGACATTGTGACCGATACTGCCCCCACCATAACTGCGGGCTTTGCGCTCAACCAGGACACATCCTCAATTTATGTCCATCTGCACATGTACCTCGCATGTCCTCTCTGGAGAACAACAACTGACAAGCTTCTTTTCCTGGGGATTACCTTTTGGGGACAGCCAGGGTTAACTATCGAGCCAGGGGCTTGATTGTACAAGGGGGGTAATGTTACAATTTTCCTCCTTTTCCATCGTCTTGTTCTTTTCCTCTTCTCCTCGTACTTTGACAACTGGCAAGGTGATCGCCGTTATTCTCATTCCGCTTTTCTTCTGATCACTGGACCCATCTCATTTACCTTGATCCGATTACCCTGTATAACTTCTTCCTCTTTTGACCTTAACGCTGTTCCCTCCCATGACGGCTGACTTAGCCCGTATTCCATGACGTTCTTGCTGTTCCCTCCCATGACGGCTGACTTAGCCCATATTCCTTGATGTTCTTCATTGTTCTTTTCCTTTCTCGATTCCTTGGTCCGTGAGCAGGGTAGACATGTATAAATACCCTGTCTGATTCTTGTGTACTGTAGTCTTGATCTGCACAATACTAGCGTATATTCAAGTCCCATTCTTGCAACTTTCTAGTCAAACTCTTAGTCCTTGTCTCACTCAAGGAAACTCCTGAACGACCCTCGTCCTTCGCCGCCTTCGTCTCACTTCAGGAAACCCCAAGCGACCCTTCGTCCTCCTTTGTTCCTCTTGAGTTGGTCTCTTCATGAGTATCACTCAAGGCAACAGGTTTAGGAGTGGAACCCATTGTGTATGCTACATGTAACAAAACCAGTCTCAATCCCTATGAACCCAAATGCCCAGCTGTCAATGAAGCAAGCTGCCAAATCTATTGCAGAATGTGTGCTGATGAAAAATGTGCCTTATCGCAAGGCCATCGGATCCCTCATGCACCTAGCCATTGCCACACACCCCGACATTGCTTTCACTGTTGCAACGATAGCACAGTTTGCCATGGATCCAGGCCCTGCTCATTGGGAAGCAGTCAAACGGATCTTCCACTACACCCTTGGCACGAAAAAGCTCACACTTACCTACAGTGGTGGAAAGGTTGGGCTTGAAGGATTTACAGATGCAGATGGTGTGTCACAGGAGCATAGGCATGCCATTTCTGGCTACACCTTTCTGTTGGATGGTGGAGCAGTATCTTGGTCATTGTTACGATTTTCCTTCTCTTTCATCGCCTCGTTCTTTTTCTCTTCTCTTCACACTTTGACAATTGGCGAGGTGACCGTCGTTATTCTCATTCCGCCTTCCTCTTGATCACCGGACCCATCTCCTTTACCTTAGTTCACCTACTGTGTGTATCTTCTTCCTCTTTCAAACCTTCTAACACTGTTCTCTCTTACGATGGCTAGTTTTGCCCGTGTTCCATAACATTCTTCCAAGTTCTTTTCCTTTCTCATTCTGGTTTCCTTTCTCGATTCCTTGGTCCGTGCGCAGGGTAGACACGTATAAATACCTTGCTTGATTCTCATGTACAGTAGTCTTGAT
>JBBPNZ010000589.1:0-16701 GCA_038091195.1 Phylloporus rhodoxanthus | reverse complement strand
ATGGGGTGACACAAGACATGCAGCATCAAGGACCACGCCGCTGCGGTCGTGTCGGACGAGGCGTTCGCCAAGCGGGCGGACCGCTGGTCCGTCGACACTCCCGACACCAAGGAAGCTTATTTTATCAGAGATATCTTTGAAGGTACAGCGCGTCCGCGTCGCGGTTGAGGCGTCCGACGCTCACATTTTTTTTCTCCTCAGCTTACTTCCCCACTGACGCCGCGGCCAAGACAGCTGTGCGGTGAGTTGACAAGGTTCACTTTTTTTTCGCGTGCAGGGCCTGATGGCAGTCCAGCTGGATTCCACGTGGAGATTGGGGTTGCGCTTCGGACCCTAGCGGACGCAGTGTCAGCATTCACAATGAGGCATACGGAAGGACAAAATAGGGTCTGATAACAGGATGACAATGTAGTATACATGCTAAAGGTGGTGGGAAGGAAAGAAAGTGCGTAGGAACCGCGCTAGCGAGGCTTGGTATGCTGGTATCAGTGTCGGATTAGAATGGAATTGTCAATGTGTTCCGCAAATAGAGAATGCGATAAAAAGAAGGGAAACCTCAATGAAAGTGATAAGGTATCGTCAAACATTCGGGTACCGATTGACAGCAATGCGGCCGCAAGCAGGCGGGAAAATGAAGGAATGTGTCAGTCATGATGCAGCGGAGAAAGCAATGGAAGAGAATGCAGTATGTGAGTTCAAGAACGCGGAGCAAGGATGTACTAGAACTCAATTATTAAGGAGGGGTGGTGTCTAGGCATGACAGCAGGGAAAAAGGTGTAGAACATCATTGAGTCAACGAGGGATCTTGGGCAACGATTTGACGGTACAAGCCTACTCCAGAGTCTTCCGATGCGACAGGAGAGAGCTGAGGCTTGTTGTTGGTATTATTGCTAGTAGTGGCGGTTACTGTAGCACGTGTGGCTGCACTGGATTGCGAAGTTTGGCGAGGTCGCTTTGCCGGGGGATTGCCGCGAGTGCTGGTGTCCCAGGCAGGGCGAGTCACGGTTGCCTTCACGGACTGACTATCGTCCGAGGGATTAAGACGGGTCTTGGTGCTTTGCGTGGGTTGCGTTTTCCTACTTGCAGGTCGAATGCCTGGTGTACCTTGATCAGCAGACACCAGCCGGGTACCAAACTTTGCGTTGGCCGAGGACTCCCGGGCATAAGAGGTCCCACCTGGGGACACGCGGCGGCTGGGTCCACCAGCAGTGTGTTTGGGTTTCAAAGCCGGCTTTTGGAGTGTTATCTTGTCAGCACCCCAGTAAGAGAAGCTCATCTTGCTCTTCTTATCCGAATCATCCGAATCATCATCATCATCTTCGTCGTCATCCGGCAACGGGATAATCCTTGGTTTATGGGTTGAATGCGCTTCGGCCTGGGAGCGAACAACACTGAAAAAGGGTCAGATGACGACCGATGCATAACGACGACCTTACTCTTCCATGGATACCACTCCTTCCTTTGGTTGAACCACGTCCCCAATCGCCCAAGTTTCTATCTGTTGGAATAATGTGAGAGCACAGTAGAAATACCGCAGAACCCCTTCATACCTTGAGAAACTTGTACAAGTTTCGCGGCTTTGTATGCGAGTTTCGACGCCCAGACGTTGCGTACTTTGACTTGCTCTGTATCTCTGGCAGAGAATTAGTGCGAATGTTGGTGTTCGATACCAATGGCAACGACGTGGTGCCAGTACGTTGACACCTCAACACAACGTCATTGAAGACCACCAGCCACAAATCCTTTTTGCCTCCCATACCAGAACCGGTGCCAAGAACATCGCTCAGCCGCCGGAATGATGTTTTGCCCTTGACGTTCTTCATGGCCATCACGGGTGGGGGACTCGATCCTTTCGAGGTGGACGTCGATCCCTCGCGACCAATGATGATCTGCCTCTCCTCCAAGAGAAGCCTAGAGGGTTTGGGTATTGCCAGTTGCTTCACCTTGTCAAGACCCTCGATGCGCGCGAAAACGTCCCTCGTCTTGTCTCTGTCCTCTTTTTGGATCTTCTCATCCTCAATACTTCGCACGATGTTCTCTACTTCAGCGACCATCTGGAGGGTGCTCTCATACTCAAAAGTGCTGGGGTCGGTGTGGAAAAGCAGATTCTGGAAAAGAAGGGGATACTTGAGCAGACGCTGAAATGGTTTCGACAACGTGATTGCAAGACCAGTCTCGCCCTTATCGGCTGCCAACTCTTCCAGTCGCTGCAAAGACTTGCACACCTTGAGCCACTCTGCGGAATCCTGATTCTTGGGCTTTTTGGCAGCACTCGCCGTAGAGAGGGCATTATCAACTTGTTCGAGGGCACGCTCAAGATGGAGCACATAAGTGGCATAGCCTTGAAAGATGTGCGACTGTGGCAAATCAATGGCCATTCTACTACGGTCAAACGAGTACGTACGTTGGAGACAAAGACGTCTGCGAGTGACCGTACGAGGGGGTACTGTTCATCGTAGCGTTTTTTCAAGCCTTCGCTGAGCTTCACATGTCCGTCGAGGACGCCGCTCTCGATGACTTCCAGACATACGCGCAGGTCTTCAGGGAGGAGGTGTGGAGGGACGGCCGTCTGCAGGGAAGCGTCTTGCTGTGTTTGTGATCGTTTCGGTTTGCGAAGTAAGCGGGCGTGCAAGGTTGGCGTTGTCTTTGCGCTGTCTTTTCGTTCTCGGTCCTTGTCGCGTTCGCGTTCGCGGTCACGCTCAGGACCAGACTGGCGTACGAGGGATTGCGAAGATGCATTGACCTGATTCATATGCTGAATTGGGGGGAGTGAACCATGGGATCGCGATGGGAAAGGTACCGATTCTTTAACTTTATTACTCTTTCCAGCTGGAGCCGAGCCTGTACGGTAGGGTGAACGAGGATGGATGTGCTTTGCGGAAACGTTGGCGCGGGTGCTTTGCAAGCCAGGAAGACGGTCTTCCTCCGTCTCTGACTCGGCCGATTCATCGTCGATGTTCGGCGTGGTGGGTGCCAGAGACTTGGTTTCGGGGTTGACAACAGAGGCGCCATCAAAACGGAAACCAGTAGGAGACATGAAGCGAGCGGCAATAGGAAGTACATCGACAGACTCGTGTGGGGAGTCTACACGGGCAGGTGGAGTAGGATAATCGTCGTAGTCGCACGGCATCGGCGAGGCAGGCGGTGGTGCCGCAAAGGGATGGAGGAGCGGTTCGACAAAAGTTTCCTTCATTTTTTGGAGGTCATTGACGTAGCTGTGTCAGGTATGTCAAGCGAAGGCGCTTAGATGGACGGCTAAAAAGATGGTGTACGTACCGTTCCTCGCTGGCAACGATCTCCCAGAGAACTTCTTGTCTTGTGCGCTCGCGGGGACCAAGATTGCTCACCAAATCCTCCTCTGCACCCTCGCTCCATGAGGATGCGGCGAGGATGCGGGTGCTTGTGTAGGACATTTGAGAGTAGGGGGTGCCAGAACGGACGGAACCAGGGTAGGGGGAAACTACTGTGCGTGTTGAGGGTGCCTTGTTAGATTGAACAGAGATTGGAGTGAGCGAGGGAGGAGTGGTGGTGGTGGTTGGCTTGGGAGCCAAGTCTGTACGTGAGGATGAGGCAGCGGTGGATGTCGAGCCACGCGTGTCCTTGCCGTGCGTGGCCTGAAAACGTGAGACCGTGGTCTTGAGGAGGACAGCCGCAGGCGCTTGGGGGGATGATCCGGAGATAGTTGGGCTCGTGGACACATCAGGAAGGGGCTGTGAGGTTGAGGGTCCTGATGGGGTCGGAGGAGATATGAATGCAACTTTTTTCTGTATTTCCGAGTTAGCTGCGGTCTCGGCCACCTTTCTGGCGGCGGACTTGTTTGGATCTGGAATGTGAAGTACGGGGAAAGAAGCGGGGAGACCGACGCCGCTGTCGTTGTCATTGTCGTTTGGTTCTTCGATGGGGGGGAGTGGACGGGTGGAGATGTCTGGTAAGGGCTTTGTAGAGTTGAGAGAAGAGGGAGTTCCTGTCGTTGTTCCTGTAGTACCTGTTGTGCCAGTGCTGGACGAGGTCTGAATCTGTGGGGGCAGGAGAGAGTGGCGGTTATATTGGAGCGGTGTGAGCTCCTTCTTCTCGCGCGAGGGCGGCGTTGCGTTTGGGGAGTTGGCGGAGGAACTGACGGTGTTGGTGTCGCTCTTGTCCTTTTCTCTGTCCTTTTCTCTGTCCTTTTCCTTGTCTTTTTCCTTGTCCTTGTCCTTTGGCTCTTTGGACAGGCCACGATTGAGCCTGTTTAGAAAGGCCTTCATGGTTGGAGAGATGTGGGATGGAAGGGAACGTGTTCAAGGACGGAGGTCATTTCCAGCCACAACAAAATGTCTAACCGCCCCGCGCACGAAACCAAACATATTGAGTCCCTCATTTACCACCACCTCAGCCAGACGTTTCATCTCACTCAGTCCGACGACGGACAGAGCAACGGCACGACACTCTGGCTTGGCGCACAGGTCCTCTCTCGTTACATTTCTTACCACCTGAAACCACCAGTCGGAAAACGACCGCGCGCCGTGGAGTTGGGCAGCGGCGTCGGCCTCGCGGCGTGCGTATGTCGCCCCGTGACTTAATAAACCATTCATGTGGAAGATAGCCTCGTGTTGGGTGCGCTCGGATATGATGTGCTCGCCACCGACACCCAGCATGTATGCAATTCGGTCCTGAGACACAACATCGCTGCGAATCTGCCACACGTCCAAGTCCGCGAACTGGATTGGAACGTCGAACGTGATCAATGGCGTTGGGATGATCCCATGCGCATCACTCCCAGTGGCGACGCCCCCAAGTGCGGAGCGAACGCACAACATCTCCTCGGTCCACCATTTGATATAATTTTATCCAGCGACACGTTGTACGATGTGTCACTCATCCAGCCCTTTTTCCGCACGGTGCAAGCCCTCGCTGCATCCAGCCACGAGATCGACCCTTCTAAACCAGTTCTCTTGCTCCTGGCTCTCGAGCGACGGGACCCACAACTCATCACATCAGCACTAGCGAGTGCCCCGGTACCATTGACACGGGTGCCGACGAACAAGATTCGGAGAGCCATGGCATGCTTAGGTTGGAATACGGCAGACTGGGAAGGCATTGAGATCTGGCGGGGTACACTTCACGGAATGTAACTACTCCTGGTCCGGTTCCGATCCGGTCCGAAATCGTGGCTGTGCTAATACTTGTTGGCTGACGCGTCCTGCTGTGCTCGACCTTTAATAAGACCTTGTCTGCTCCTCCTACCCACCACCACCACCACCACCATCACCACCTACTCACCGTAAGTCTGACTGATCTCCCTCATCGACGCTGTCTGATCTTTGCTAGCACTAATGGCCCCCAAGAAGCGTTGCCAACTCCAAGCTGAAACACCCTGCAACTCTGCAGTACTCCGCATCGTCGGCCAATGCCCCCACTGCCGAGCTGAATTCTGCGGTGCAGTCCGTCATCGATCTGCTTTCTGGTTATCGTGTCACTCATATCTCTGCAGCACCGCCTCCCAGAACACCACAATTGCTTCAAACTCGAGGACTGTCGGCAGCAAGCCTTTGAGCGGAACAAGGCGAAGCTGGAAAGTGAACGGACTGTAGCCTCCAAGATGGCGACGGCATGATCGATGACTTGCGCTACTATTTATCACCTCCTCATTAGTACATACATACTCATCCTTGATATTATTTGTGACACTTACTCTCGATGCGGATAATCGAGCGTTCGGACAGACTCGGACAAGGTTATGGGCGATTAAAGTCCCAGTATTTAATCTTTGCTGCATTCGTCCGTTTGAGCCCATCGTCCTTTCTCCCTGGCACTCAGGTGGGTTTCCGTCCCAAATCACATGCGATCGCCAATCGCGTTGGCAACGCCCACCAATTGTTACTCTCGTACTTACCTTCATGACGTCCAGGCTTGAGCAAATCCATCACCACCTATCTGATCAAACAGCCATGTCGGGCGGTCAGTTTGATCCGCTGCCCTGCTATGAGCTATCACTGAATCGCCTGGCAGAGCTCTGGCAAAACGTTCCCCTTGCACCGCCGGATGGGTGGGTCATGTACACTTGTTTCTATTCATACCCTGATCATCGTGGTGGATAGCATTTTCAAGCTGACGGCCGCATACAATGCCGATACACACCCTAAAAAGATCAATCTCGGCGTGGGAGCCTATAGAGACAACGATGGGAAGCCCTGGGTACTCCCCGTCGTTAAAAAGGTATCCCATCATTCACCCGTGCCTCACCTGTTGATCATCATCTGCCAGGCCACTGACAAATTACTGCGCGACCCCCTTTACAACCACGAGTACCTGCCCATCACTGGGTTGCCAGCGTTTACGTTGGCTGCGGCGAAACTCATCCTGGGCCGAGATTCGTCCGCCATTTCCGAGGGGCGCGTTGTGAGCGTGCAGACTGTTTCTGGCACAGGCGCGAATCACCTCGCTGCCTTGTTTCTCAGCAGGTATTACAATTTCAATGGACAAAAACAGGTCTATGTGAGCAACCCCACTTGGGGTAGGTCCATTGCCAAATCTGTCTTGCTGGGCCCTGCTGACGTCGACGTGAGTGAACCATTATGCGCTCCTCAAGAATGTTGGCATCACACCGCTCGAGTACCCGTATTATGATCCGCGCACCATCGGACTGGATTCCAAGGGTTTCAAAGCGGCCTTGGAGAATGCGCCAGACCGTTCGGTCATATTGTTACATGCATGTGCACACAATCCGACCGGCGTAGATCCGACCCGAGAGGAATGGACAGAGTTGGCAAACATATTCATCGCAAAGAACCACTATGCGTATTTCGACTGTGCTTACCAAGGATTTGCCAGCGGTGACCTGGTGAACGATGCGTGGGTGGTGACGTATTTTGTGGAGAGGAACATTCCGATGCTGATATGCCAGGTAAGAGATACGTATATTTGATGACGGTCGGCGTTTACGTGGCGAGGTGACAGAGCTTTGCTAAAAATGCTGGACTGTACGGTGAACGGATTGGAGCGTTGCACATTCTTCTACCAAACAGTGACACTGCGAATCGGGTCAAGAGTCAGTTGTCAGTGCTGCAGCGGAGTGAGATTAGTAATCCTCCATCGCACGGAGCGCGGCTGGTGAGCGGCCATTTGTCTGAATTGGATCGGGTGGCTAAACACGGGAGCAGATGGAGCAGATCCTGAACCAGGAGGAATTGTTTGAGGAGTGGAAGCGAGACATCAAGACGATGGCCGATCGGATCATTTCGATGCGTCAAGAGCTGTACCGATTACTGACGGAAGAGTTACATACCCCTGGCGGGTGGGAGCACATTACGAGACAGATTGGGATGTTCAGGTGAGACTGGCGGTGCGGGGTTGGCTCGTGCTGACGGCTTGCAGCTTCACAGGACTGAACCCGGAGCAGTCGCAGGCGCTGGTTGAGAAGGCGCATGTGTACATGACTGGGAATGGGCGTATCTCTATGGCGGGGCTGAACACACACAACATTAGGTACTTTGCAGAACACTTGGATCGGGCGGTGCGGGGTACGCTGTAATGTGAAGTGGCTGTGCATAGAATGTGATGGAAATACAAATATACAAATAAGGGAATATGTGTTGTGACGTCAGGGGATGACATCACGTTCCAGACTCATCCGCCGGAACAGGCCGTGACATCCGCCGCTGTGTGTGCTCGGAACGCCCGTCGTGGCCGATCACGCGTCTTGCTCACCGTCGCCCACGTTCACGACGCCTCTCCAAGTTGTCGACGAGGAATGTCCCCTTAGTAAATACTTAAGCAAGCCCTGCCAAAAAGTCTGTCGCTGTCTTTTTCTCTCTTCTGCTCTCACATGGGCAATCTAGTGTCGCTCGTGCTCCCAGAGGACGCTCCTTGCCATATAACTCCCCAGGTGTTGACTGCCTTGCTCCCCTTGCCCTCCCCCCGCGACAACCCCTTTGACTCCCCCCCCTCTTCACCCCCACTCCCTTTCTACACAGCACCCTCGACCCCCCTCACGTCCCCTCAACAAGAGAACCCTCCCATGGATGCCCCCTCTGTGCCCATGCACCTGTCCGCTCCGTCGTCCCCACCACTCACAAACTCTCGCATCCCTTCTTGCGGCATCGAGACGATACCGCCCCCAGATGTACTCCTCGCTTCCGACCTGGCATTGGATTTGGACGACGAAGGTCTCACCACTCTGGAAAAAATATACCTTTTTTCCCGTAGTAGATCTGCACATCACCGGTACGCACATACCTCCGTTGCTTCCACTCGTTTTCATCCCTCCCACAGCGTCTTCATTTCCCATGCCCTCCCCTCCCTCCTCGCCAATGTGACTCCCCTCGAGGCAGCAGAGTACGTCCTCCCTCTTTTGCCAAGCTTGGCAATGGACGAAGGTACATGCACTCCTCCTTCTCGGATCCGCACCTGATACCCTTCTAGACGAAGCCGTGAAGGAAGCACTCACCTCCGTGCTCGTCGACATTATATGGTGGTTTCTAACGGTATTGCGACACCCTTGCACCGTGTCATCATCCGGCTGATGACTGGCATAGCATTGTCTTCTCGTAGAAGAGCCCCCAGATCCTGGAATTATGCCCGTCTTGCGCCAACGAGACGGCAACGACGTGACCCTGATATCTCTACAGGCATTCACTCCTATTCTTGGAACTCTCCTCCTCAGTCCGAACGCCATGGTCAGTGGTCCCGCTAGATGTGCTGTCGTTGATTTGCTGTGCCGCATTCGAAAAGCAGATGACGTACAAGAGCCTGCATCAATCAATCTCGAATCTGCAGATAGCAGTTACGCACTTTTTGGTCGAATACAGAGACAAATGTTTGAAGAAGAACTCATCCATCAGCTTGTGATCGGTATTGGTCGCCTGGATGCATTAGCCGAGGATGACGAGGTTGCAGAAATATGGTATGACGCGGCCGCCCGTACCCCTGCTGGTGAACTCCCAGATGCTCGACATTGTCCACCGAGTTATCCACAAGGTGACCAAGGTTCAGTGAATCCATATTTCCCTCATCCTACTTCGCATCAATCACCCACCTCGTCCACATCCGACGGGTTTTTGTGTGTCCCCTCCTTTCAACTAACGCCCGATGTTTCCTATGGAGAACCTTCACCCTTTCCCGATACGTCATTCAGGCCCGACTATGTGGGGAAGTTGCATATGCATGCTGAACCTCACCTCCAAAATGGACTACCCCAGCCAGACCACCGTTCCGCGCGCGGCGAGGCAGATGAAGATCTTGACCCTGGCGAGCAAGCAGCTGTGGGCCGCTTATCCAGTATGAGTTTGATAGCTGCTGTGGCGGCTGGCGGTATGTCGTACATGAGACACTGCTCATCCCTCATCAACCATTGTCTGGCGGTTAGGTTCCCTTCGGCTAGATGATCAGTGCGCTTTTGTCCGAGAAGTTGAACGAGCCGGCAGGGATTCAGTGCACTGGGTGAGACGAGAAGCCTGTTTCGCACTTGGTGCCCTCGCCAAAGTAATACCTGAAGAGTTGGTGATGTCACTCGTGCGTGTTAATTACGCCCAGATCTTAGTCAACCCGTTCAAATTTCGTTTAGCTTCCGCTATTCGAAATATTGCGTAACGATACGATATGGCATGTTCGACATTCGTCCCTATTTGCGCTGCCGGCCGTCCTCTCCCGCCTCACTCCTGCCTCGCGGCGTTCTCTCGCTCTTTCCACAATTGTACCACTCTCCCAGGATGAATCCCCTGCCGTTCGCTCCGGAGTGCTCGAGGCTCTGGGCGAGGTATTGTACACCTTCCATGTTGACGAACATGGTCCACCAAATGAACTCGTTTCACTGTTTATTGGGCGTCAAGACCAGGTCCCGATCCCACCTTCATTTGGTGAGTCACATTACATGAACCCCTTTTGTTGGGATCCTGACGGTTGAAGCAAGCTCCCTCAATGTTAGATTTATTTTACGATGATCCCGTTCGTCCCTTAGCCTGTGCATTCAATTATCCTGCCGTCGCGCTTACATTAGGTCGCGCCCGATGGGGAGAGCTGCGCTCTTTGTATCTTAGCCTATCTCGGAATAGGTCGATAAAGGTTCGAAAGACTTTGGCAGCAAGCCTGGGCGAGCTGGCAAAGGTCATTGGTCCGGATAATGCTCGACATGATCTGATCGACGTCTGGCGGGACGCCATGCAGTGTAATGAAGATGGCGACGTACGGTTGAAGGTCATCGAGGCCCTACCCCTTTTTGTGAATGCCCTGGGAGAGGGAGAAGGGAGGTTGACCGTCTTTTCTGGTTTGGTAAAAATATGGGAGGAAGGGTGGTTACGCAGTTGGAGGTCCAGAGAAGGCGTCATCAAGATCATTCCCGACCTTGTCGGTGCACCGACTTACCCAGAATGCATCCACCGGATCCTCAATTGGGGTCTGGAAGATGATTTTGGGGCCGTCCGAGAGGCCTCTTTATCTGTGGTAAGCAAAGTTTGTCAGTGTGGTATCACCCTCTCAAATGCTGTCCAGGTCAGGTTGATGCAACGGGAAAATGCATCGTGGAAGCCTGTGTTGGAACGACTGCGGAAGGATATCCTTGAACTAGCCTATGCTTCCTCATTTCGGAAACGCATGACGTACGTGACCTGGCTGGTGAAAATATACGCTGCTAAGAGTGACACGTCAGATATGTTGCCTGCCAACAAGCACTGGCTACATCTTCTCAAGTGGATGTGTACTTGACGGACGAAAGCAATTGGCGGGCTCTTGAGCAACTCTCCGGTGACAGCATTGTGGGTGTTCGAATCGGCGTCGCTCGTCTTGCTGGCTGTCTTTTTGGTCTGTATGAAGCACGAAAGCGGTTCAAGTGTACTGATATGAAGGCTCAGATAAATCCGCACAGTCTTTTGCTCATGTTCCACAGCGGATAGCTGCTCTAGTGGATCGATTACGCATGGACAGTTCTGCAGAGGTGAGGTCTTATGTACCATCTTCTGGGGATCGGCTGGCCTATTCGGATCGATCTGGACCTTTTGAGACGTTTTCTCGGCCGCCGCCGTATACGTCCCTGGAGGCCCTTGGCGCCTCTGCTGGAGGAGAGCGACGTTGATGTGTAACGTCTGGACATGGAGTACTTTGCACTCGTTGCATGAGGTAGTATATATTATTATAAGAATGTTTTCTTACATTGTTATATTACTTTGGCCCATCGAACACACTGCTTTACGTACATGCTGAAGCGTATTACCACGTCTTCCCACACAGCCCCGGATCGGATAGCGTCCATCACGTTGACCGCATTTTGCGGGTAATGCAAAGCTGGCTCTTTGCGAATACCTCACGTTTCCAGGTTCCATGCAATGAGAGTAAACACTTTCGTTGTTGCCCGTTATATCGTCTTTGGTATGCTGTGTGTCTCTGCCGAGTGCTCCCACTCAACCAGCATCTGATAGGGCTGTTCACGATATGCAACGCCATCACATGCAGCGTCGCCGCTTGGAACCTTGGTCTCGTCCAGACCGCAAAACCACGTCAGTCATGCCCATTCTGCTCTCGCTCTCTGCCTATTTACCTCTGCTGTAGAACAAGTCGATGCCTATCTCATCTTCCTCGGTGCATTTTCGCTCTTTTCAATTATTATCCTGTACGTCACTCACCGCAGCGAGCATCTTGTTTGATTGACCGAGTGCTAGAATTTTCGTTGAATTGCTACGCACCAAGTCCTTGACGACTCGCGTATGGTTCGAGTGTGCATGGGTCGCTCTTTCCTGGGTCATGCAACTTGGTTCGTGTTCCGTCAGTGCTTACTCTCATGGGTTCATCGTGTCTCAATAGCTGGTGCTGCCGCCTTGGTTGCCATTGAATCTGACTCGTCATGTTCACCTAACAGTAGGTGGTTTGCCCCGGAACCTTGTATGGTCTAATGTTGCAGCTTAGCGTACGCGCTGTGCACCTCGGAACGCGTGCTGCTTGTGTTCACGTGGATGTGTGCCATCATGAGTCAGTCGTACTATGCATTCAGCTAGCGAATCGCTGACGTGGATTGTAGTGCTTATTTATCTTCTTATGCTCGTCTTCATCGCTGCCTCTCGATTCAACGGAGACCTCGAGATCTGGGATTCCGATGTTCGTAGCCTTCAAGTATCGACGCCGAAACAAACCTCTGCCGCACCGCATACACCCACAGTCGTTCGAACCAAACAACGTGCTGCTATGGACGTGCATACCCGTCGCCCCCCACGATCTCGACCAACTCAGACTACGCAGCACTACAACGTAGGACCTTTTCGCCCTGTATTTGCAGCAGCCGAGCAGATGGATACCTCACATTCGAATATCCCCGAGGCTATCCCTCTGCCGCTGGCGATACCGTCATCGAAACCTATTACTGTCCCACCTCAAGACATGGGGAACACGCTCTCAGTGTCGCTGGGCTTGTATGACATGCCACGAGAGCGGGAGCGTCTACCGTCGAGCTCATATCCGGGTCAGTCCCCAGCAGTGCACTTGCCACTGAAGCAGAGCGTCTCCTTGCCCGCGCCGTCTCCGCTCGGGGACTGGCCCCGGCAGGATATCATGAAGCAGCCTGTCAAGCCCAGGAAGCACAAGGTCCTACCGAGTGCGTACGAGTTTCCCGGGGGTCATGTTGGTGGGTCGAATGCACCCAACGCACACCCCCGACCGCGGCGGCCATCAGGCCCCAGATTGAGGGTGCCTTCTGGGGAGAGTGGGCATCGGCCTGCAGCACTGGACTTATACCCGGGTATGAGTGCGAGTTATATTGCTGCTGAGGTAGCGAGATAGTTTTGTGCGGTCCTGCTACGACGCCTTGCGTAGTTGTAATTACGAGCAAGGGTTTGGGAGGACTGGCCATCATGATCGGAGTGAGCCGGATAAACTTTATTTTGATCGTGCGTCCACACAACCAAGATGGAGAACCCACACGCGGAGCGTCAGGCAGTACTGCTCGAGCGAATCGTCAAGAATGCGGTTGGCCGTCTACCATGTCGTTCTTCTTGCCACCTCTGACGCCGACCTCAGTCCGCATGCACAGAGATGATTCTCGAACTCAACCACTGCATCGAGGTACGCCCCGCCCTGGATTGCGATCTGATCCGATTTGCGCCTGTGATTCATATGGTGACCAGGAAATACTCCGGGCGAATGCGTCTGTCGGCGTGGCGGCAGATTTGGCGACCAAGTACCGCAAGAATGTGCAATATAATCTGGAGGCCACCAAGCACGAGTTCAAGTCTTAGGTGGGTTGGCGTTTGTGGAGGGCATGGCGTTAACAGGTCCACAGTCTTTCAGCCTGAATAGACCCTTCTGAAACGCGACCCATTCCTCGACTTCCTTTTCAAGACAAAGACGCCCAAGTGCTATTGTTTTCCCCTCCACGTATCCAGCAGCAAGCCCTTTTGTTGTCTTCATACACCGTTTCACGTTCATATGTGTAAGGACAATATCGAATGGATATTTATTGACAGCTCGAGCCGTGTCTGCGCCCACAAGGACTTCTAGAGGCTGGCCATCTACTTTCCTTTAATCTCTGCGCTCGTTTTAAGCTGATCTTCTCTGGGCCACCCATCGTTTCCCGTCCGTCCACATAGACTATACCAACGTTCAAGACTACGAGTAACGCTCGACGAGATGCACAATGCCTTTCTTGTCACCCGAACCATCTTTTTTAGTGAGCGTCATGATTCAAGGCGTTCTGTGGGGAGGCTAACGTGTTTGAAGCACTCCTCATGTATATTCATGTCCTCGTCATCTTATTCGGCTCGTGGAACATTGTAGCCGCAAAGTATTACGGAACCTCGGGTGAGCAACATTGTTCTTTGGGATGAGGTGGTGCCCATGCATGCTTACAGTGCCGGGGGTGTCAGTGATCCTTGTCACGAGTTCCGTCCTCATCTTTGTGATGATACCCATGTGCGTGTTTGTTTCGGAATCTCTGACGCGTATTGAAGCCTTGCTTCAGAGCGTACTTTGCTGACCTGGTCTGTGCCAAGGCACGGTCTGCACAGGTGAGAGTCGAGTGCATTTGGACGGTGTTGATGAGCATCTTCCAGCTATGTGAGTTTTTCCTTTTTCTTTTTGGTTCTTTTTTGTTGACGCGTTTCTGTAGCTGTTAGCATCTGTGCGACGGTCAATGGGCCACCGATGTATTGCCAGCCGAAATGTGAGCTGCATTGATGTGAATGTCGGACTGCCACTCACTTTTGCCTCGCACTAGCGTCGTGGGCGATGTGCGCGTCGTCCTGCCTCCTTGTCCACCTCACTTGGCTGGCGACCTTTACTAGTATGCTCCATTTACGCACCCCATTCGAACGTACTGATACATATGATCAGTCGTCTCGTATTGTCTCACGATATGTGTCACCTCCTCTGCACATGCAACAGACTTTCCAGACGTATGGCGCACGCCCGTATCACGCGTTCCATGGTTCCGTCCAGACATCGAGTCGTCTGTTTCTGGGGGGCATCCCCCTCCCCGCAAGTATTCGCACACCTCGCCCCCGTCGTCATCGTGGAGCGACACATCCTGCGCGCTTTCCAGATACATCGCAGAACGGTGGGACAAACTGTCCCCTACCGAACGTAAATCCATACGGTCTGGCTCCTTGTTCAAGAAGAACCAGCAGCCCGTCGACCCCAGTCGGCCGACGTGGGCTCGCCAGCAGAGAGTCCGTCGTGGCGTCGATGCCCCGTTTCCCAAGCCGCTGGCAAAACGCAAGCCGCCGCCCATTGTCATCGCTCCCCCGCCGAGAAGCCACTCGAGACATGTTCTGTCGCAGGGGTATTTCCGTTCTGTGGAGGAGACCGACGTGACGGGGAGCTCGGATTCGACGCTGACACCGCGCGCGTCTGTTGTGTTTTCGTACAAGGCTGGCGATGCAGACGTTCCTGCCTTGCTCCCTCGTTTATCGGACTGGGTACGCGCAGACGCTACTGGATTTAGCATTGTTCATCAAGGATTAACGCCTTGACTATGACCTGGTTAGCTGGTTCTATCAGGACACTCGGACTTTATCTTTACATTTAATTATTTATGTGACAGCGATTTGTATCCTTGTATCACCAATGTATCACGAATCAGCGATTGTCCAACAAGAACCTTATCATTCAGAACGAAAGGGAGAAAACACGATAGCGAGACACAAATGATATGATCCGTTGTATATCCGCGATATATCCGGGGCGACTCATTTCCCCAGGTTCATAATTCGGAGCCTTCGGAGCCACCAGTCTCCAATAATACAACACGGGCCCGAAGCTTACGATTCTCCTCGCGAGCCTTGGCAAGCGCTGCAGTGCTGCCTTCGAGCTGCCTTTTAGTTTGTTCGAGTTCTTCATACACCTGCTCCTCAACTTCTCCCGCGCCGACGGCGATTCCTTATTCGGGAGCCTTGGTGAACGTGCAGCACATCAACAAACTGGGTGGCGCACCTCCGACGAGCTTGACAAGACGCCATAGACGGAGGATGACGAGCAACTCTACGAGGTCTCGTTCCTTTCCTTTCAAGACAAATTCCAGGACAAAGGTAGCGATGATAATAATGGCATCAAAGAGATGTAAAGGAGCGTGGGCGATGCCATACAGAGGCAAGTAAAATTTAATCCCAAACGCCCAAAGCGCGAGGGGTATCTCAAGCAGAAAGAACGTGGTAATAGCAAGGGATATGTTTCCCAGGAGTTCTAGCCATTCGGGCTCTTCTGTGCCTTCTGGGGCGCATCCATCGGCAAGTAAGCCATGTCCGATCTCTGTAATGACGCAGGCTGCATCAATAACGATCTTGAGGGTGTGCCATGTGAGGGGAGGAGGTGAAGGGAGGACGTATGCAATAACACACCAATATCAGGACGAATGCATGTAAACGTCGGGATTCGAGGACGCGCCCGACATTTTCTTGCCAGACGGACAATATACGTGGCCTGGCACCGTCATTGTCATAGGAAATTGGGAGCAGCGGCTGCTGTTCTGCTGATTCCTGGTCCGGCATGATGGTTGCTGGTCCAAGCGAGGCGTAAGAACTAAGCAAGGCCAGTATAGTCACGATCACGTGGGTACTAATGGAATGATATATTCGGACCCTACACATCATCATGCTCGATGGCGTCGTTTATTTTCCGCGTCGGTCTCAAGCCATGCCTCGTCCAGCAGTCCGCGTTTGTGCGTTCGTCACTCGCACTGTCGACGCGGCGTGTTACCCTTCAGGCGAGCGCGCCGCATTTCGGGACGCGGTTGGCCGTGCGCGCGCAGCGTAGCCTGCCTTTGTTGTTGGCCGCGACTGGTGTTGCGGGTGTAGGTCTTGGGATCTCCTCCTTGGCATGCCCGTCTACACTTCACTGTGATGGCAAGTGTAGTGTAGTGATGATCATCCTCTTTCCGAGTCCTGACATCCACTAAGCTCCATCACCCTCTCGCGCTCTTCCCCCTCCTCCAAAGTCGTCCGTAAACGGGTACGAGCTTACGTTTGGCACCGTCTGTGGCCTCTGCGCAGGCATATTCGTCAAGAAGAGTGCACGCATGGCCGCCTTCATCCTTGGCGGGCTATTCGTTGTTCTCCAGGCACGTCATCCCGTCCACGATCTCCGCTACACACACTAAACGATATCAAAGTACCTTGGTTCCATCTCTCTCGTCAAGGTGGACTGGGCGGAGATGGGGTCTCGGTTCGAGAACTTGATTTACACGACAGACGCGGCTGGAAACAAGAAACCGCCCACTGTGTGGTCGATATGGAAATGGATTGTGAATTTCTT